>PVKE010005981.1:0-56327 GCA_004027555.1 Craseonycteris thonglongyai
GCATTATGGACACACTCAATGGTTTGGTGTTTACCTGGAGAGGAGGGAGGAGGGGGGAGCGGGGAGGGAGATTTGTGTGGGGAGGGGGGAGTGGGCACCAGATATATCCGGTTGGAGGGGGACCTGATTCTGGGAGCTGGGCACATAATGCGATGCATGGGTGATGTGATGTGGAGTTGTACATTGGGAAACTGTCTGATTTTTACCAACCAATGTCACCCCATTAAATTTAACAATAAAATATAAAAAAAAAAAATGATACTGCTAACCAAAAAAAAAATCCTGCAGTGTAATGGTGCACCTCACATTGTCCATTCTGAACATAAAGTGCACCATATGGATCGTTTTCAAGATAAGATTTGATTTTTAAAGCCTAGAAATTCCCCAACATTACATTTTCCCCAAGACAAAGCTCTTGATGCATTCCACAAGCGTGGTCAGCCTATCGTTCAGCGAAAGGAGCCACTCAGCATCAATTGGGGAATATGATGAGGAATCTTGTTTTAAAGAGATGCTCAAGCTAACTGAGATTTTGGGGCAAAAGAAGAAAATGGTCAAATAAGGCCTGTCCCTCAGGATTTCCCTCACTGCATACTTAAGCAGTCATACAGGAGTCGGTTTTTCTTCAGTGTGCTTCTAGAACAGCCAGCGAATTGGTTCATTCATTATGTCCTCACCATCATTAGCAAAGGTCCTACTTGGTGGGCTGCTTTGGGGAATTTCAGAGGCTATTGATGTTTTTGAAATGGAGAAAGATTTCTTTGGCAAATAACACTTCTCCTGGGATAAAAATCATGGTTGTCCTACCCTTGCAACATCAAAGGCTTTGCCAGCGATTCCATAAAAGTCATCGCCACATCAGAAACTTTATTAGAAACAAGGCCTTAAATTGTTGCCTTTAAACAAAGGTTTTATGACATAGGAACAGAACATAAGGTTTGCTAGCTTTCCAAGCAACAAATCTTGAAATCCTTAACAGAAATCTGGGCAAACAAGTCAAAACAAAATCAGAGAAAGCCTACTCTCATTTTATTATAATTCTTTCTGGTTTTTATCCTGTATTTTTTCAAAAGATTAATTTTATTGTTTGAGAGAAGGTGAGAGAAAGAGAGTGAGAGAGAAGGGAGGAGGACCCAGAGCAGTCTCCACAGTTGTACATCATTAGATGTGACATGGTTTCATTCCACACAGGTGGGAGTGGGGCCACAAGGGGCAGGAACTGAACTGGGGGCCTCCCTTCATGAGAGGCGAGAATCTTCACTGCTGAGCCATCCAACGGTTATCAGTTGTTCCACAGTTCAGCGCATGGGGTTTGCACAGGCCAAGGATGGGAATCAAACCCCGGACCTCACAATTTCGAGGCAAACACTCAACCACTGAGCTATCCTGGCATCCCCTGTGAGTATTTTTTGTATGTTTAAAATCATATTCTCTAACATTTTTTTCTATTTGTATTTCTCTGTATTTCTATTTTTTCATTTAACATGAGAAAACGCCATGTTATTATTCTTATGAATATTATTTTTATGGCTATATAATATTCCTCTTGCGGATATATCATAATTTATTAAACTATTCTCATTTTTAAATGTTCAGGGTGTATTCAGTTTGTTCGCTAATTTAAATGGTGTTACTACAACGAACACCTCTATACACCAAACCTATTGCTTTTCCAGACCTGAAATCCTGAGTCACTGGTTTTAAGTGCTACTACACAAGCCAAATTGCTTTCCAGAAAGTTTGTCCCAGGCGGCTCACTGTCAAGCGTATCCATGTCACCAAACACACTCATAAAACTCATCCTTATTTGTGTAAGCCCGTCAACGTATCTGGACCTCTGCATTTCTTTCATTACTCCAGAATTTCTTTTTGTCATCCCTTTTCTTCCAATTTCAGAAATATTTCCCAACCTTCATATTATACTTTCTTCGCCCCCACACCAACCCCGCCACCTCATTTCCACCACAGTTTATCTGGGTGGCAGGCAGAATTGTGCTACACGAGCTGGCTGAAGAATTCATTGGAAAATGAGCAGTCTCAGATAGGCGACTGCAAGCTCACTCTGAGCACATATTCGGGTAAGAAGAAGAAGATATAAGCAAACGGTTCTGAACTGCGTAACTGCAGCCTTGTTAGTCGACTTTCAAATAGCATGTAGGGTCCATAAAAGGAGGAAGACTTCCTGCTGTATTTCATGGTGATACTTCCTGATACCACATCTGATTCTTCAACCGTGGGAATGCCTATTCAAAAACTTAAGTAGATTTTCAAACTAATTGTTCATTGAATCCTTTGTAATTCAAATTATTTTAAATGTATAGTGGTATCTTACATAAAAGATCAATACAGAAAATTCTGCCAGAAAGTGAAGGAATTATTTTAAGTAAACTAATCTTTCCCAACTGTATCAGTTTCCTATTGCTGTTATAACAAGTAACTACAAACTTCGTGGCTAAGATGACCAGATGTTAACATTGGTAAAGCGGGACACCATTGACCAGGGGGGAGGGGGCTCTTGATTAAAAATTTGGTCTATCTCCCGCCGTTCCCTAGCTTGTCGTGCATTCTTTCCAAAAATCTAGGACTTTTTTTAAAACGCCGCGGGACGCGGGACAAATTGTTAAAAATTGGGACTGTCCTGCCAAAAGCGGGACGTCTAGTCACCTTGTGGCTTAACGCAACACTATTTATTATCATATGGTTCTGGAGGCAAGAAGTTCAAAATCAGTCTTGTGAGTCTAAAGTTGGGGAACTGGGTAGCAGTGGTTCTTGCTGGAGGATCTAGGGGACTATCTATTCTTTGTCTCCTGGCTTATGGCTGCATCACTCCAATCTCAGCTTCCAGTCACCACATCACCTTTGGTGACCAACTCCTCCTGAATCCCTCTTATAAAGCCCCCATGGTTACAATGAGGACCCACCCAGGGAAACCAGATACTTCCTTTATCTCAAGATCCTTAATCACGTTCTTAAAGACTTTTTTTTTTAAAGATCTATTTTATTGTTTGAGAGAAGGTGAGAGAGAGAAGGGGGAGGGCCCAGAGTCATCTCTGTAGTTGCACAACATTAGTTGTGACATAGTTTCATTCCACACAGGTGGATGTGGGGCTGTGTGGGAGGGAACAGAGCTGGGGCCTCCCTTATGGGAGGCGAGCTCCTTTGCCGCTGAGCCATCCTGGCAGTTACCAGTTGCACTGCAGTTCAGCATATGGGTTTCTGTGGGTAGGATTTCAAGGCAAGTGCTCAACCACTGAGAGATCCTGGCATCCTCTGAACATCCCTTTTGCTATAGATAGTGACATTCACAGGTCCCAGGGATTGGGGCATGGGCAGCTTTGGGGCCAGTATTGGGCTACTGCACCTTACCAGTAATTGGGCATAGATCCTGGTTTTATTTTGGAGTATGTTTGGGGTGGGGACTGTGAGATTATCAGAGCTTCCTGTTCAGGGAGAACTGGGTGGTGCAGCTGATGGAGGGCGGGAAGAGGGCAAGGCCAGAGCTCAAGGACATTCATCCTCTGCTGTGGGCACCAGTGAACAAGGCTTTGATGGCCCTACCATCTAAACAGATGGCAGATAAGCATTTTAAAGAAAATACTACAATCAAAACAATAATAAGTCATCTAGCTGATAGTTATTATTGTTCAGAGAGTTAACTAACTTTTTCATTTTTATCCCAATTTTTCAGGGCAGGAGAGTCAGTTGAGTCAATAAATCTCAATTAATATTAAAACATTAGTCTTCTTAATTCAGTCATTTGCATAGCATCTTTACAATTCTTGCCATATCTGCAAATCACTTGTGCTATTTCACTTCTGGTTTCTTTTGAATAAACTTAAATGAATTTATTTTCAAAGGAAACTTTATGTCACTACCATAAGTAAAAGCTATTACCACTTCCATAAATAAAAACTGTTAAAAATAAACACTTTAGGGGAAGCCAGGACGGCTCAGTGGGTTAAGCACTCACTTTGCAGCACCAGGGACCCAGGATCGAATCCCGGCCCCTGCCCGTGCGGACCCATGTGCCTCTGTATCTCTCTGTGTCTCTGTATCTCTCTCTCTATCTCTGTCAAAAACAATAAAAAAAAATTAAATTATAAAAAAAAAAAATAACACTTTACAATGGAAAAATTTTAAAGTTCATGAACCCCCATAAAATGGTCTCACCTGTCACAGATGGTCTGAGGCCACTACCAGGAAGACGTGGCTCTGGAGATGGTAAAGCAGGCTAGGTATTAAAATGTGCCCTGCCTACATATCCTGGGCTCAGCTGTTCGTTGAACATGGTGGCCAGAGAATGAGGACAGAATCTCAGTCCTTGCTCAGCATGCCCACAGAGAAATAGATCAAATGAAT
Organism: Craseonycteris thonglongyai; assembly: GCA_004027555.1. Classification (NCBI taxonomy): domain Eukaryota; kingdom Metazoa; phylum Chordata; class Mammalia; order Chiroptera; family Craseonycteridae; genus Craseonycteris; species Craseonycteris thonglongyai. The sequence goes on from PVKE010005981.1 coordinate 4,360, forward strand.
CTTATTGTCTTATATTTCATTTCTCAGAACTAAGAGAACTGGTCTGCATTCGACATTGGATTTATTTCAAACTATGGTTGTAGTTTACCCTCACAAAAGTAAGAGGTCCTGGGGAAGCCAGGATGGCTCAGTGGGTTAAATGTTCACTTTGCAGCCCCGGGGACCGAGGATCAAATCCTGGCCCCGGCCCGTGTGGACCCATATGCTGAACTGGGGAGTTCCCCCAGTTCAGTTCTCACTGGGGTGAGACCCTGGCCTGGTTCCTGTCCTGTGCAGCCCCTCACCCACCTATGGAGTGAAACTATGTGGAAAAACCAATGATATGCAATTATGAAGACTGTTCTGGGCCCTCCCCCTTCTCTCTATCAAAAACAATAAAAATAAATCTTAAAAAATATATATATATATAAATAAATAAATAAAGGAAGAGGTTCTACTAGTAAAGTCCTTTATCACTGCTAGTGCTAATGTTAATCAATATGTTATGAGGATGCCGGGATGGCTCAGTGGGTTGAACGCTTGCATTGCAGCCCCAGGATCTGAGGATCAAATCCTGGCCTTGGCCTATGTGTACACATATGCTGAACTGGGGGGGTATGTCACCAGTTCATTTCTCACCAGGGCGAGTCTCCTATGTAGGAGGCCTCTGGTTCGGCTCCCACCCTGGACATACTTCCCATGTGGGAGGCTTCCAGCTCGCGGGGCATGCCTCCCATGCAGGAAGTCCCTGCCCGGATTCCTGCCCTGTGCAGCCCTGAGCAGCCCTGTGCCCACCTGTAGAATGAAACCATGTAGAAAACTAATGATGTGCAACTATGGAGACTGCTCTGGGCCCTCCCCCTTCTCTCTGTCTCTCTGTCAAAAAATAAAATAAAATAAAAAACCATAAAAATAAATCTAAAGAACAAAAACATGTTACAAATGAAGAGAATCATTGAGTCGACACATATTCCCTACACAGCTGCTACATGCCAGGCGCGGTGCTGGGTGCCAGGGATGCTGTAGGGCCCCGGCAAGTACAGCCCAGTGGACCAGACAGACATTCACCAGCGAATGACAAGCAGTTAGGTAAGCTAAGCATTTCCATGATGATCTTGCAGCAAAGCATCCATGTCAGAAGATGTGCTAGTTGAAATGTAGGCTTTGTACTTTGCTTACTTGAGAGCATGTCTTCTGTCTAACTATTGGATGATATCTGTTGAGCCTGAAAAAAAAAAGGCAAGTGGTCCTTATGCTTTTGCTTTCCTCACAAGGCCAGTTAAAAAAAAGAACAAAAAACAGGGTCCTCCACAAAGCACCAATTTTCAAAAAACCATTAAACTGGGGACAGAAGTGTTAGAGCTGGCATATAAACACTGCTGTGTCACCTACAAAGGCTCTAGAAGAGGCTGTGGCCTTGAAAGGGCTGGTGTCCGAGGACGTCCAAGGAAGAGAGTGAGGGTGGGAGTTGGGGACGGGGATGTTCACGTGGCAGGAAATGCTTTGTACCTGCCTTAAGCCGAGTGTGCTTTCCTTCCAACGCCTGTGTTGCCCTGAAAACCAATACCCTGTAGGACTTAGGACAGCAAATGGCATGGAGTTGAAGTTGGTGGTTCTCGTGAGAGTGAGGCCCGGATCTAGGCCCAGCCTCTCAGCCTTTGTTCCCTAGTTCTCTGCTACATCACCCAGCTGGTCACAGAAACATCCTGGGAGAGTGCCTTGCCCTTGTGTGCCAGTGAGAGTTAAAGGAGAAGAGGATAAAGCTAGAGCAAGGAGCATTGTCACAACACTCGTATGTGAGTACACATGTAACTCACCTTTCTATTTTAAATATAGAACTAAGCAATTGAATTATGTCATAAAACAGGTTATGTGGCTGATAGTTACAAAACACTTCAGATTTTTAGAAGTATTTAACTGAAATTAACTAGACTGGTCTCCCTCAGACCTCCCACAGGAAGAGCCAATGACATATATACCAAGGGTGCCACAAAAATATACACACATTTTAAGAGATGTTATCTATGTATTACTTTTCAGAGTTGAATTGAATTATGGTAGCAATGGGTAGTGTGGCGTTTGTTCAAAACATGGCATTAATCACATGAATGCTAGCAACACCGTGCGACAGGAAGGACAACCGAAGAAATGGTGAAGCAAGGTTGTTGTTTGAGGAGCGCCAGACCATTTTGAAGTGGTGTTTGAAATTCGAGAACATTGAGAAGTATGACGACAATGGAGGCATGAGTCTGTAACAGAACCTCCAGCACACCTAACAACTGCACGCATTCATAATAGGTGTGAGACGCATGGTCAACTGAAACGGCATGAGCAGCAAGCGACACAAGTGGACACTTTGGTCAACATTGCTCAAGCAGTAGTTTGCCACAATCATAAGTGTCTGGATGCCGATGGTCACCACTTTGAGTACCTCTTGTAATTGTTGCAAGTCCAATGTGACTTGTGTTCATCTTAAACTGTGTATATATTTTTTTGATACCCTCTCTATAAAAATGCAGCATAAAACCTTCCCACAGAACCTCTCTTCTAGGATGGAGAAAGGAAAAAAGAGTGCCGGCTTAGTGCATTTAAAAATATATTTATAATAAATACTTTAACATAAAATATATTTAAATTTATGATAATACATTTAAATTTACAAACTTAAATATGAAAATATTTAAATGTAATGTTATATGTTGATATATTTTTAAATGAGAAGCTGCCTCTTGTGTCTGGAGCTTGGATTCCCTTGCGTGTCAGGGGATTATGAGTCTAGACGTGGCATCGTACAAAGGCCCTTGCCTCAGCGTGTTTGTCCCAGAAGCTAGAGAATTTGGCTCTTGAGAGGGAAAAAGCAAGCCAAAGAATTTCTTACAAACTCCCTTCAAATACTGAGAATTTTGCTCCTGGGGACCCATCTCTTCCCAGTCCCCCCAGTGCTGAGTTCTTCAGCCCTGCCCATGAGCATGAGGTTCTCAGAGCCACAGGCAGCTTCTGGGTTCTAGAGACACAAGTCACCCAAGACGCATTTTTGCAGAGGCAGGGAAAATAACCATGTTGCCCCCAGATCAGCAGGAGCATCACTGTGACATAATTAAAAGGACTCTAGCTCCTCCTAGACAGGTAAGTGTCCAGACAGGAACCAGAGTTCATTTCTTTCTCTCCATCTGCCAATTAGTAGCCTGAGCCTCCCCGATAATTGTGCTCTCAAGGCAATGGCTTGTTTAAGTAATTGATGGTGTTTGTCCTCACTGGGGAATCTTAGCACATCAAAAGATGTTGAGAAAGCCAAAATTCACCTAGAGCTTGAATTATTCACTTTATCACGCACAACAAAAGGCTGTCTTGCTTTGCTAATAATCCCAAATGAGGTAGCAACCCTTAGTTAAATAAGGAAACTCTGGTGCCTTTAATTAATGTTTCAAAGAGCTCAGACTTGCTTTTTTACTCTATTTATACGAGAATGCGGGAAATGCCTGTAGAGCAGATGTTTTACAAACTTCTCAAGTGCAGGAAGGTGAGACCACACGTCACTGAAGTGCACAGAAAAGGATGGAGGGGCTGTAGCTGACCAGAGGGTCAGGGTGTGTGGTTGCGCCTGGGTTGGAGCACGAGAGTTCTAGCACATGCCTCCAAATGCTGCCCTGTCACCTTAGCACTTCCCGGGCGCCAGGCATGGCTGAGAACCCCTGACACGCTCCCTTCCTCCTCCACCCCCACCCAGCACAGCGGCCTCAGCCTTGCTGGGCTGGACCTCAGAGTCCTGCCACTGGTCAGCCTGCTCTCTGGCTGACTTGCTTTTTTTATGATTTCTTTTTTTTTTGTTTTGTGACAGAGAGAGACAGACAGACAGAGAGGAGGGGGAGGGCCCAGAGCAGTCTCCACAGTTGACATTAGTTTTCCATATAGTTTCACTCCACAGGTGGGTGCAGGGCTGCGCAGGGCAGGAACTGGGCCCGGAGACTCCCACATAGGCCCCGGCAAGAACTGAACTGGGGGCACACCCCAGCTCAGCATGTGGGTCCTCATGGGCCAGGGCCGGGATTTGATCCTTGGGTTCAGGGGCTGTGAAGCGAGCGCTCAACCCGCTGAGCCATCCCAGCTTCCCCTCTCTGGCTGACTTTCTGATCCCAAATTGCCTCTCATGAGGCTCTCTTCCCCAGGCAGCTCATGCTTCCCCAGGGCCTCCAAGAGCCCTGGAGCCTTCACGCCCCTTTCCCTCCCCATCCTGTTCTGCTACCTCCCAGAGCCCCAGACCAGCCTGGCCTGGGCCTGCCACCCAGCCAGTACTGGACCCCTCCAAGATCTTGGGTCTGGGGATGCCGGGATAGCTCAGCAGTTGAGCACGTGCCTTGCAATCGCGAAGTCCAGGGTTTGATTCCCGGCCTCAGCCTGTGCAACCCATATGCTGAACAGCAGTACCACTGTAAACCGTTGGTTACCAGCGAAGGTTCTTGCCTCCCACACAGGGGTCCCCTGGTTCGGTTCCCATTCCATGTGGCCCCACATCCACCTGTGTGGAATGAAACCATGTCAACTGTGGAGACTGCTCTGGGCCCTCCCCCTTCTCTCTCTCTCTCTCTCTCACCTTCACTTAATAAATCTTAAAAAAAAAAGGAAAAGATCTTGGGTCCAGACTAGGAGGTTGAACATATTGGTGTGTTATTCTGATCCCAGCCAGCCTCAAAGCCATCTTTAGAAGGACTTTGATGCCTGTAAGGCCACTTGGAAGCCAATGAGCAGAATGAGGGGATGGGGTGTGGAAGCCACTCAATTCAGTTCAGCAACAATTACAGGGTGTGGATACCATAAAAAGGGTGGTTAAAATGCATCCTAACCCCCACAGAGTGTATCCTACAGAAAATAAATAGTAAAACAGATGATTTCCCTTGAACTTAGGGAAGCGCTGACAACTGCCTTCCACATACTTCTTATCTTAGCTAATAACTCACCATGGTTTCTAAGTTGGTCACCAATTAGAAATCTCAGTGCTCTCTTTTGCTCTTTTCGTCAATCCTTGTCTACAATCAATCCTCAAGTAATGTCAACTCTGCGTTCAGAACATCTTGTAAAAGTTCTTCTTGCTTCTAACAGGCACTGCCCAACACCATGCCATCCTGGACTCTTCCTTGGGCATGGACTCTTCAATGGCATCCTGAACTGGCCTTCTATCCTCAAGTTTCTCTCCTCATCCACCAGTCTGCCATCCACACCAGGGCCTGAAGAATCTCACTAACACGCAAATCTGACCTTGCTGTGGCCCAGTTTAGAATTCTTCATTGGTTTCATGTCACTTTTAAACCAACCACTAAACTTTATTTGGCCCACAGGGCCTTTGACCATCCAGCCCAGCCTGACTCCAAGTTCCATGCCTTTAGACTCTGGTAATCTTGCAGGACTTGTTATGCCAGCTTGTTTCACTCTTCTAGGTTTTGACCCATGCTCTTCTCCAAGGCCAGGACTAAGGGGTGGCAAGTGAGGCATCTAGACAACAAAATTTAAGGAGGTGCTGACTCTCTGGGGTGTGCAAGTGCTGACCCTGCTCTTGCATGACCCTGAACATGAGTGCCTCCTTAAATCTTATGCCCCAGGTGTCTGCTTACCTCACACTGGTCTGTTTTCTCTCTTCCCTGCCTGCCTGTTTCTCCACCTGGCAAGTCCTGCTCATCCTTCAGCTTTGTGTCGGAGGGCTACCCACTCAAGGAGCCCACCCAGCCTGTCCTGAGCACATAAGGACACTTCCCCTGGCAACTGGCTCCCTAATGCACAGGGACTGCAAGTGAAGAGCAGATCTGGGTGTATTGTTTGTACGAATATAATCCTGCCTAAATTCATTGTTTACCGTACCTGGTTCTGTTTCCATCAAATGGGCTTATCATCTGTCGTTAAGCCTTTTGTTTTTATGACGTCCTTAAGGAACCTTAAGATGTGAAGAAACATCTGCCTTGAACCCCAACAACAGTTCAAGCTCTGAGAGGGCCCGGTGCCTGACACAGAGTAGGCGGTAACTGCTCACCATTATGATGACTCTGTGTCCTGCCAACAGTTACGGAATGTTTCCTGGGGACCAGGAGCTGCCCCGAGTGCTTCCCACATGTTAACTTATGTACTCCTCTCCACACTCTGTATGCAAGGTGCTGTTAGATCACCTTCATTATGCAGACAGGAAAACAGAGGCTCAGAGAGATCAAGTAACTCACTCAGGGCCACACAGCGACTAAGTAGCAGAGCTGATATTTGAACCCAGGCTATCTGGTTCTAGAGCCGGTACTGCCTCTCGTTGTACATTTGCAGAGCAGCAAATTGCCTACCACCCAACCTGTCTATAAGACCAGAAGTGCAAAAAAACACTGCTTTGGTCACTTCTGTGGGTTAAGGACTCTGAGGCCCCTATTGAAGACAGATGACACACAGGTCTCTAATATCCCCGGGGGTTAAGTCAAATGATCAGATTAGCCACTGAATCAGCAGAACCCCAAAACTTGAAACAAGGACAGGTACTATAAGACACCCCCCATGTATAAGACGACTCCTGCTTCCCTAACCCAACATTAAGTAACCATACATGGGTTACTCTCATGTATAAGTTGACCCCCAATTTTTGGTCTAACAATTTTAGACAAAAGTATCATCTTATACATGGAAAAATATGGTAAATTTAAAGTGAAGACCTGGCCAGTCCTAAGAATAAAGGGGCTGTTTCTTTAGCCAGTTGAGTCACTATATCTCTAAGTAGCCAAGATTGGTATTCAGAGGCATTGGGTACACAGAATGATTCTAATTTGCTTTGTATCTAGCCTAGTAGGCATTCAAAAAGTATTTGCTAATTGAATTTGGTTATGTCTTCATTAACCTAGCCAGTATCCCCCTCTTCCTGTTGCACTGTGACCTGCCCAATCGCCCGAACCAGCACGGAAAACCCAATTCTGTCTCCCAGCTTGGCAGACAACTTAAAGAGCTTAGATAATCAAAATAACAAGAGCATAATGTTGAAAAATGTTTTTCAACATTTTTGAAAAATGTTTCAAAAATATTTATAATTCCATTGCATCTTCTTTGTTACTCTAATATGCAAATCTGGGGAAGCTGGGATGGCTCAGCAGGTTAAGTGCTCATTTAACAGCCTCAGGAACCAAGGATCAAATCCCAGCCCTGGCCCATGCGGCCCCATGTGCTGATCTGGGGTGTGCTTTCCATGCAAAGGCCCCCAGTTTGGTTCTTGCCCTCCCTGGCCCCTGGCTCAAGGGGGCGTGGCTCCCATGCGGGAAGCCCCAGCCTAGGTCCTCCCCTGTGCGGCCCCGCCCACCTGTGTGGAATGAAACCATGTCAAAAACTGATGATGTACGTACAACTATGGAGACTGCTCTGGGCCCTCCCCCTTCTCTCTGTTACTTTCTGTCTCTGGCTCTCTGTCTGTCAAAAACAATAAAATAAATCTTAAAAAAAATAATACCCAAATCTTTGCATTGACCTAATTCTTGGCAAATTTACTCATTGGCCTTTGATACCCTCTTAGCTACAGTAATCAACTGTAGGTCCAACTGGAAATTGTAGAAAACAAGGTCAAAAGGCAATAGCTCCAGTCTAAGATTACCAAGAATCATAGTGCCCTTTGCTCATCAATGTGATTGGTTCTGACTGTCACCCCTCTGGGCTCTGGACCAGATGTGCAGACCCACAGAACCTGCCTAACCTTCCCCATGGCCAACTCATCTGGGTTTGGCCTCTTGCCTGCCTCCTGTACTTTATAATCCCTTGTATAATTACTATCCCTTGTCCTAGTCCTGGCTCATTCTAGCCACTCCTATCTCCTCACCTACATTTGTTATCTATTGCTGTGCAACAAATTATTCCAAAATCAAAATAGCTTAAAGCAAAAAACATTTATTACTGCACACAGTTTCCAAAGGTCGGAATCTGGGAGTGTATTAGCTGGGTGGTTTGGGCTCAGGGTCTCCCATGAGGTTATAGTCAAGCTGTCAGTTAGAGCTGCAGTGATCTAAGACTTGTCAGGGCCCCTTACCCTGCCCATTTATGAGATCTGACAATTAAGTTTGCAAACTCATCTTAGAGAAAGTGCTACATACTTCATTGCTAAATATCACTACGGTCCCCTTTGAAGTGTTCCCCTTAGGAAGCTAGGCACCAACACCAGTGCTTAGACCACCCTTCAAAGCAACTTTGGAACTCTTTTTCTGGAATAGCCATCAGAGCCATCATCATATTACCCTTAAGGTCCTGAATGTCATCAAAATGTCTTCCTTTCAATATTTCCTTTACCTTTGGATAACAACAACAAAAGGGAGGCCAGATCAGGTGAATAAAGAGAGTGTTCCAATACAGTTATGTGTTTACTGGCTATAAACTCCCTCACAAATGTACCACGTGAGCTCGTGCATTGTTGTGATGCAAGAGCCATGAATTGTTGGCGAAAAGTTCAGGTCGTTTTTTGTATTTTTCATGCAGCCTTTTCAGCACTTTCAAATAGTCACCTTGGTTGACTGTCCAATTGATACAAATTCATAATGAACAATCCCTTTGATATCAAGAAGGTTAGTAACATTGACTCTTCATTTGGACCGACAGAACTGATTTGGTCATGGAGAATTAGCCGACTTCCATTTTGCACTTTGACACTTTGTTTCAGAGGCATATTGGTACACCAGTGATAACGTGGCCCAAAACATTGTCCTGCCTCTCCAAAAGGTCTTGGCAAACTTCAAGTCTCCTTTGCTTTTGTTCATTGGTGAGTTCCTCTGGGACCGTTTTTGCACATGCCTTTTCTCATGTCAAGATTTTCAGTTAAGATTTTTCTAACTGTTTCTCTATTGGTATTTACTTGGTCTTCTGTGCTTCTCACAGTCAGCTGACAATTTTGATGCACAATTCAATGAATTTATGCAATATTTGTGTCAGTTCTGTTTGTTATAGGCTACCCTGACCTCTCTTCATCAATGACACTTTCTCTCCCCTCAGAAAAACATTTAATCCTTTTGTACACTGCAATTTTCTTCATGGCATTATCCCCATAGACTTGGACTAACATGTCCCAGAATTTACTTCCACTCTTGCCAGTTTTCACAAGAAATTTGATATTTGTTCATTGCTGTAATTGGAGCTCTGACATTCTTGCAATGGCACACAAAAACACACAACAACAATAATGAACACCACGCGGCAAGACACAGCCACACATTGACACAAACATTGCTGTGAGACACTGATATATCAAGGGTATGAAACCTTACCGAGTTGTTCGTACAGTGCTGCCAACATAAGTGCATAGTGGCAAGTTCGTAAACTTAGTTGTCATACCTTGTATGTAGCTTTTGGCCGGCTTCATTATGTGGGCCTCCCTGTACAGCTGCTCAGTAGGGCAGCTGGCTTCCCCTAAACAATCCAAGAGAGAGCCCCAAAGAAAAGCCTCAGTCTTATATAACCTAACCTTGGCAGTGATATACTGTCACCTCTGTTGCTAATGGTTGTATAACTGACCCTGGACAGTGTGGGAGGGGACTATTCAATGATGTGAATACCAGTGAGCAGGGATCATTTAGGTGCCATCTTGGCAGCTGGCTACCACATCACCTGTGCCCCAGTGTGAACAAATTTAATTAAGGTACATCCGTCTTCCAAAGTTTCACCTTGTGTTTTTCAAGCTGGTTATTAAGCTTCAGAAAGTCTGTAAGCTGTTTCCTCCTATGATGAGGTATTGAAACAGGCTGTAGTCATTCCATTTTGCACTGCATGAAGATGTATTTAGTGCTTCCTTTGTCCCAGGCACTTTGCCAGATGCCATCATATATCACGGAGAGAATAGATAGGATCTACTTGGCTTTTACTGGAAAAATAAAATCAGGGAAACTTCAAGAGCTGGGGCAGAAAAAAATGGATTTAAAGCCTTCAGGAAACCATATGGCTAATAATAGCTAATGTTCACTAAGTATTTACTTTGGATCAGGCATTGTAGCAACACTTTATGAACATTGTGGGCTCTAATCTCCACCAACATCCTTGTTATATCCGTTATATAGATGGGGAGACTGAGACTGAAAGACCAGCCCCCTGGGACTGACCCAGCAGTCAGCGGCCAGGCTGCACCTCAGGTTTGTTCTGTCTGACTAAAGGGCCCGAGCCTCTAGCCAGGCCTCTGATGAGTCTGTTCTGACTCAGCAGACCAATGAGGAGAGGAGGCTGCGATGTCTTCTAGGCCCCCCATAACGCAGCGCCACAAGCTGGGAATTACAACAGAAATGTGTTCCCTCACAGTTCTGGAGGCCAGAAGTCCAAAATCCGGGTGTCGGCAGGGCCAGGCTCTCTCTGAGGCTCTCGGGGAGGGTCCTTCCTTGCTCTTTCAGCTTTTGGTGGTGCGGCAATCCTTGGAGTTCCCGGCTTGTGCACACACCTCTCCACACTGTGTCTCCATCGTCACATGGGGTTCTCCCTGTGTCTTCATATCATCTCCACCCTGTGTGTCTCTGTGTCCAAACTTCTCTCTTCTTCTAAGGACATCAGTCATGGATTAGAGCCCACTCTAAAGATTTATTTTATTGTTTTTGACAGAGAGACAAGGCGGGGGGTGGGGGTGGGGAGCAGAGCAGTCTCCATAGTTGTACACCATCAGTTTTCAACATAGTTTCATTCCACACACATGGGCAGGGACTGCTCAGAGCAGGAACCAAGCTGGGGGCCTCCCACATGGGAGGCACGCCCCAAGAGCTGGGTGTTGAACTGGGGACCTCCCACATGGGAGGCTCACCCCAGTGAGAGCTGAACTGGGGGCATACCCCAGTTCAGCATATAGGTCCACATGGGCCAGGGCTGGGATTCGATACTTGGACCCCAGGGCTGCAATGCAAGCACTCAACCCACTGAGCCATCCTGGCATCCCCTAGAGCCCACTCTAATCTGGTTGGAACTCATTTTCCCTTGGTTATATCTACAAAGAACCTATTTTGAAATAAAGCCACATTCTGGGGTGCTGAGTGGACATAAATTTGGGGGGCATACTACTCCACACAGTGCAGATAGCATCAGAGCTGCCAACAGCCCTGGAAAAGGCCTGAAGAGAATAATCCACATGTGAAGGGGTTTTCCTGACCACCACAGGGTCAGGGAAGGCCAAATGGAAAGGAAGTAACCCCAATGAAAGAAAACACTAAATTAAAAACATTTTTTCCTGGCTCCCTCTGCATGTTGTGCTTTGTTTTATGTATACTGGGTTTTGTGGAGTATTTTGCTATTTGTTATTATTATTATACTACCTAATTGATATTCTATTTGTTTTAGTCAACACATCCTTTTTACAGGAAAAAAAAGAAATTTCATGGCTGATTTTGGATTGCAGGAACACCTCCCTGTTCAGTCCAATTCACAGAGAGAGGAATGTTCAAAAGCGTATGACAGGGAAGAGCATAGATAGAAGATAAAAGTCACTTTTTAGCTTTGAAAGCCCAAGTTAAATTCCCCCAGTGTAACAGCCCTTGTGATACTGGGTTGCACCCTTTATTCATTCAGCCAGCACACAGGGGTAACTTCTGGAAGGGTAAGACATAACCCTAAAATGTACCTTTTCTCTACTAACCCAGGAGGTCTCTAGCACCCATGAGAATATTTCAAAGAATTCTGGACCTATTTATCTTTTTATCTATAGCTATCTCTTGGCATAACAGTATCTATAAATTTACTTCTGAGTGTAAAACAATGAATTTGTCCTAAACAATACAGCTCACAATCTACAAGGATGGTTGTATTTCAGGATATGGTGAACACACTACACGTTCTGCATGTAGACTGCTTCCGGAAATGGAATCCATATGTCCATTTCTGGTCCTCTAGGCCTCAGAAATGCCTTCCCTCAATTCTGCTTTTCCAGACTATGAGGTCTGACAACTAAGTTAGTGAACTCATCCTAGAAAAAGTGCTACACACCTCCTTGCTGAACATCACTATGGTCACCTTTGAAGTACTCCCCTTGGGAAGCTATGCACCAATGCCAGCACCTAGTCCACCCTTCAAAGCAAATTTGAAACTCTTTCTGGAATGGCCATCAGAGCCATTGTTGTATTACCTTTGATGTCCTGAATGTCATCAAAATGTCTTTCTTTCAATATTTCCTTTATCTTTGGGTAAAGAAAAAAGTCATTGGGGGCCAGATCAGGTGAGTAGGGAGGGTGTTCCAATACCGTTATATGTTTACTGGTTAAAAACTCCCTCACAGACAGTGCTGTGTGAGCTGGTGCATTGTTGTGATGCAAGAGCCATGAGTTGGCAAAAAGTTCAGGTCATCATCATCTGACTTTTTCATGCAGCCTTTTCAGCACTTCCAAATAGTCAACTTGATTGATTGTTTGTTCAGTTGGTACAAATTCATCATGAACAATCCCTCTGATATCAGAAAAGGCTAGCTAAGCAACATCGTTTTGATTTTTGATTTGGACTGACAGAACTTTTTTTGGTCATGGAGAATAGGCTGGTTTCTATTGTGCACTTTGACGCTTTGTTTCAGAGTTATATTTGTACACCCATGTTTCATCACCAGTGATAACATGGCCCAAAACATCACCTTGCCTCTCCAAAAGGTCTTGGCAAACTTTGACTCTCCTTTACTTTTGTTCATTAGTGAGCTTCATTGGGACAATTTCTGTACAAACTTTCTCTTGCCAAGAGTCTCAGTTAAGATTTTCCTGTGTCTCTACTGATGTTTGCTTGGTCTGCTATGCTTCTCACAGTCAATCAATGATTTTGATGCACAATTTGACAAATTTTTGCCATGTTTTTGTCAGTTTTGCTCGTTACTGACCACCTTGGCCTCTCTTCACCAGTGACACTTTCTCTCCCCTCAGAAAAACAATTAATCCATTTGTACACTGCCATTTTCTCCATGGCATTATCCCTTAAAACTTGGACTAACATGTCTCTGATTTCACTTTCACTCTTGCCAAGTTTCCCAAGAATTTGATATTTGTTCATTGTTCTAATTGGAGCTCTGACATTCTCGCAACAGCACACAAAAACACACAACAAGAATAAACACCACTCAGCAAGATACTGCCACGTGTTGACAGGAAAACAGCTGTGAGACATTGATATACCAAGGCTCTGAAACCTTACCGAGTTGTTTGTACAGTGCTGCCAATGCAAGGTGGCAAGTCTGCGAACTTAATGGTCAGACCTCGTAGAACTGGGTCCTTTATGTGGCAGCTGCTCCCTTCCCCACCCCATCTCTTAAATCAGTGTTTGCTTTCCTCAGACTATACTCTGTCTAGCAATCAGCCCCTGACCTTCATCGCTTCTTCAGCTAGAAATGCTGGCTGCATCTCCAGGGCTCAGCCAGGCCCCGACCAAGCCCCTACATTGAGCTTGTGCTTGTCCATCACTCCACAGCTAACCCCACCATCACCCTCCATGTCGGTGTCTCAGCTAGCAAATTCTCCATCAACACCTGTACTGTTTCCAGACGTTGTTGTTTTCATTTACAGTAAAAACCCAAACGTCCATGAGCTTTAAGGTTCTGTTTTTATTATTGCTTCTTGTTTTTGTTTTGTCTTCTCATTCATGGCCTCTTTGAAGGACAGAACCCAGGTGTGTGATCTTGTTTCCAATCCCTCATGTCTTCTCTGTATCTAAATTCTATATTACCACCCTTTGTTCTATGAGCTTGAAGTGGGTGGAGCCTTCTTTCCAGCCCCATTAATAATAGGCTTGAGCATACGACTTGCTTCAATCAAAGGCATATGGGCAGAAGTGACATCAAGCCATTTTCAGACTAAACTCATAAAAGATATTGCTTATTCCTCTTGAATTTCTTGCATTCCTATGATCTGCCAGGAGTAGAGTTTTTTGCAAGTATTTTCTTCATATTGGGCCTCAATACAAACACCTGGGAGCATCTCTGAGCCTCACTCACAGCCTAGAAGAGAGCAACCCACAGGCTGTTTGCCAGTAAGTTTGGGGTGGTTTGTTATACAGCGTTATGGCAGTAATAGCTGCCCAGTACAGGTCAACTCACTTCACTTCTCTAGAACTTCATTTTTTTTTTAATCTTTAAAATGAGGCTTAGATAATAATCAAGATGCTCAACATTTTTTCTACTCCTATATACCTGAGGGCTCTGGAATATACTCAACAGTAACAGGGACTAAACACACCAGAGTCAAATATTGCAAAGTACTAAAGATAGAGAAGCACTGAGAAATGTGAATTCCACTCAGGACTAGAGACTTATAGGTGACCTTGGAGAGAGTTGTTTCAGTGGGAAATGGGGCAAAAGCCCCACTGCAAGGCTGAAGGGTAAACGGGAAGTAAGAACGTGAGCAAGTGTGGGGTCCTCTTTCAAGCCATTTGGCTGGGAAGGACAGGAGAAAGCATGGATTGACAGCTAGAGAAGAACGTACAGCCCAAGAAGAGGTGGTTAGTGTGTGCTGGCTGGTTGGCTGGCTTACTTGTAGGTTTTAAGATGGGAGGAAATTGAACCTGCAAGGAAACATAAATAGTGTCAGAGTTAAGGGATAATGAAGGTAAGGGCTTGGATATGTGTGTGCAGGAAACAAAAGGTCTGGCCTACGAGAAAGAGGAGAATAAGACTTACCAGAATTTAGTTACTGACTTGATATGTATCATTGACACTTCCAGTTCTCAAACCCAAGGGCAAGGCAAGTGTCAACCCACATAACAAAGAGCACATGAAAAATAGAATTGTGCTCTTCCTGTTCAAATCAAAGGAATACATGTAAATGTCATAGGAAAATTTGAAAAGCTTCTGGAAAGCAAATTGAGTTTAAAGCTTGATTTATAGAGCACTTTTCAAGAAATCGATTTTCTTTTATTTTTAAACACTTACAACTAAGAGATAAACAATTGCACCAAGAGACTAATAAAAAAAGTTGAAGGAAGATTTACTATTTACAAAGTGCTCATATGCCCTTTCAAGAAGACAGAAGAGCATGACTGTTCCCACTTCACCATTGGATGCTGACGCTCAGAAATGTAGCTGGAATCCTCCTCCTCCTCCCCTTCCCTCTTCCCCTCCCCCACTCCTCCCCCTTCCCACCTCCTCCTCCTCCCAAGATTTATTTTATTGTTTGAGATAGATGAGAGAGAGAGAAAGATAGAGAAAGAAACAGAGAAAGGGAAGGGCCCAGAGCAGTCTCCATAGTGGTACATCATTAGTTGTGACATAGTTTCATTCCACACAGGTGGATGTGGGGCCGTGAGGGGCCCAAATTGAACTGGGGCCTCTCGTATGGGAGGCAAGAATTTTCGCCACTTGAGCCATCCCAGCAGTTACCAGTTGCACCATAGTTCAGCATATGGGTTTGCACGGGCCAGGGCTGGGAATCAATCCCGGAACCTCTCGATTGTGAGGCAAGTGCTCAGCCGCTGAGCTATCCTGGCGTCCCACAGACCTTTTTAAAAGGAAAATCTACTCTGTTCCTTCTCAGTTGCTTTCCTTCCCAGTCCCTTCTAAACCTGCTGCATTCTGGCTTCTATTCCACCATTGGTGGCCCTTTCCAGCATCACTTAACTTATTAGTTGCTAAATCTTACTTGTTCATGGTCAAAAGCTACCCACTGGTATAAGCCCAAGATTATTCAAAATGAGGCAACTTGTATGAAGTACAGCTCCCTTCACCTTCACTTCAATGCATTCCTGGAGATCCTGTGAGAATTCTGGATGGTGTTAAAAAATTAAATTAAAACTGCAATCTGTCTACCTAGCATCTGTGCAATTATTGTTGAGTATAAACTGCAGTTATTGCATAATAATAATGATTAATGTTTACTGAACGCAAACTATATGCAGCACTCTAAGGCTATTTTATGTCTTAACTTGTTCAAGTTTTTCAACGTACTACAACGTAGGTACTATTATTATCCTAGTTTACAGATGGGGAAACTGAGACAGAGAGACCTTATATACTTGCTTTAAAGTCACAAAGCTTGGCAGGATTTGAATCTGGTTCCAAAGTCCCAGCACTGGACTATTACACAAAGTAGAAAAAGGCAGCCAAGAGTGGAGTGTTTTTAAAGGCAATGTTGAGGAAGTAACCTGTGGCTAAAGTGCGTGACAGTAGTTTATTTTCCTGAATGGCTTCTGCACTATCATTTTGTTCAGCAATCCTTCCTTGTGCAGAGATGAACTTCATCCCACAGCCCAGTTTAGCCTGAATTATAAAGTATAATAATAATAAAATCTTTTGTTAAGATCCAGAGTTCAGTTCAATGGAACTCTGCTATATAACAAGTGGTGGTGGTAACTGGTTGCAGTGGTAAGCAACCAGAAATAAATGGAAATTCTCTGTGATAATATTCATAGCAGCAAAGAACAACTAACGCGTCTTGGGTGTCTATATATGCTAAGCACCTACCACATGAAATCCTATATGTGATCTCTTTTAATTTAATTGGCTTCAACAAATCATCGAGCACCTGTCACCTGATAGAAATGGATCAAGTGCCCCAGGCACAATTCTGGGCAGTTAAGGCTAAAGCTGAGCAAGACCCAGTCCTAGGGGAAGCCGGATGGCTCAGTGGGTTAAGCGCTCACTTTGCAGCCCCGGGGACCGAGGATCGAATCCTGGCCCCGGCCCGTGTGGACCCGTGTGCTGAACTGGGGAGTGGCCCCAGTTTGGTTCACCCCGGGCAAGACTCCGGCCCAGTTCCTGCCCTGTGCAGCCCCACGCCCACCTGTAGAATGAAACTATGTGCAAAACCAATGATGTGCAACTATGGAGACTGTTCTGGGCCCTTCCCCTTCTCTCTGTCTCTGTATATGTCTATCTCTGTCAAAAACAATAAAAATAAATCTTAAAAAAAAAAAAAGTTGAGTAAGACCCAGTCCTGCCCTTGGGGAGCTCACCTTCTAATGGGGGAGCCAGAGAAGGGGTGAGAGAGAGAAAAGGTACCAGGTGTGGCGGGGCCGGGAGCACAGGGGTGGGGAAGCTCTCACCTGAATGAAGGAGGGCGGGCACCCAGTAGAAGGAAGGAAATAGAAGGTAAGTAGATGGAAGGGACTGTGAGCACTGAGAACAGTGTGCCGGGTGAGGCATGATGGGAGATGAACATGCAAAAGTGGGCGGGGCCAGGTGAGAGAGGGCTTTGTGTGCCAGGCCGGGAGACTTCATTCCCCAGGTGGAGGGCCATGGATGGCTTTATGCTGCAGAGTGACGGGCTCCCTGGGTGTCATTCTGGAGGAAACGTTGCAGGACACATTTGAGGGGCACAAAACAAGAGGCAGAGAAACCACTTAGGAGGCTTTTCCTAGCCAAGGATGCTCTTGACATCCTGAACTATGGTAGCAAAGAGCAGATAGAGAGGAGGGGACGATTAAAGGGCCACTGAGAAACAGGGCTGCCAAGGCTGGATCGGTTGGCTATCGGGGGTGAGGGAGAGCTGGCCTGGGTGCCACATGCTGAGAGGCAGCGACTGCCAGCCCTCTATTACCAATGAAGAAACTAGCAGGAACAGTGACTTGCCCAAGGTCATCCAGTAGAAAAGTGTTCTGCCCTAAACTGTGACGGTCTAATGGATGTCCACAATGCCACATTTCTCCTGAAACCTCCCCATTACCTCCCTCTCTCATTCCATCATGAGATGATGCTACCAATTTTGTGTAGTACCTCTGTGTACTCATGGAGTTCAAACCCATAAATGCATAGCTGACTATATGTTGCTTATAGCCTGGGGTCCCAGAGGCCTATTTATTGATCTGCAAAGGTAGGAAAGGGGCACCTGAGATATTTCCAACATTTCCAAGAGCCTAATGTAAATTGTGTGTATGTTGACAATAAGATAGTGCAAGTTAACTAAATGTCAAGTCTCTCTGCTTCGGAGTGGAGTTATAACTTGGCACACTAATGCTGGTTATCTCATTGAACAGCAGAGCTTCCGTCAGCCTGTCTTTGAATAATTAAAAAGTGGGGAAGTAGATCAATCATTGCTTAAATACACATTGTTGTTTGGACAATAGAACATGGGGCCTATGGGAAAATGATAAAAACAGTGGGTGGTGGTAAAGAGTCTAGATAGCATTGCTTTAAACTGTGGGGATTGAGGGAAGCTGGGATGGTTCAGCAGGTTAAGTGCTTGCTTTGCAGCCCTGGGGACCGAGGATCAAATCCCTGCCCCAACCCGTGTGGACCCCTATGCTGAACTGGGATGTGCTTCGCATGTCGGGGGTGGGGGGCAGTTTGATTCCTGTCCTATGCGGTCCCGCTCACCTGTGTAGAACAAAACCATGTCCAAAACTGATGATGTACAGCTATGGACATTGCTCTGGGCCCTCCCCCTTCTCTCTGTCTCTCTCTGTCAAAAACAATAAAATAAATCTTTAAACTGTTGGGATTGGTGTTCAGTAGAATAGTGGAGGAGAAAGTGCTGGTTCTTTGCTGCATCTCTGCTGGGGTTGAATGAGTCCTGTCCCCCCATACCGTGGTCAGGACACCCCAACTTAGACCCTCAATGCTCTGTGCTCTGCCACACACCGCATCTTCTAAATGACTGTGTCCTGCATTCTAGCCTATCTGCCCCTTTTGCCTCAGAGCCTTGCTCTTTGATTCTTAATGTGACAAGTACTTGAGTTAAATTCATGGGAATGTTATCCACTGCACATCAATGAGGTGCAACTATTATAACACATAGCCTAGAAAACCTGCAGCATTCAGTGAGTGGGTGAAGGAAGCCGTAATTTACTTCCTCTTTCACTGAGCCATGTGCAAGGCACTCTGCCAGGTATTGAGAGCACGGTGCCTCTAGGGTGGGAGTCAGAGCGGGATTGATTCCACCCTCCCCTGTGCTTGTGTGCATGCACACACACACATCACGGTAATTGTCTAAATGCAGGGCTGCTATTCAGTTATATCTGAGGTGTGATTATGATCGTGAACATTTACTGAGCCACTACCATGCACAAGGCACTCTCAGATTCAGCCCCTGCCCTGGGAGACTTATCGCCAAGCTAGAAAGAGAGGACACAGGCATGAACAATAAAATAATACAGTAAGTGCCAGGATAGTAATAAGACAGCAAGAGCTGGGGAGGCCGGGATGGCTCAGTGGGTTGAGCGCTCTTCTTGCAACCCTGAGGCCTGAGGAACGAATCCCGGCCCCAGCCTGCGCAGACCCATGTGCTGAACTGGGGTGTGCCCCCAGTTCGGTTCTCGCTGGGGGGTGCTTCCCATATGGGAGGTCCCAGCCAGTTCCTGCCCCACTTGGCTCCACATCGACCTGTGGATTGAAACTATATGGAAAACTAATGTACAACTATGGAGTCTGCTCCCCCTTCTCTCTGTCTGTCTTTTTCTCTCTCTGCCTATCTCTCTCTCTCTCTCTCTGTTAAAAAAAAAAACCAAAAAAAAATTTTTTTTTTTTTTTTAAAGATACCAAGTGCTAATGGAGTTCACAGGAGGCAGGAGCACTGAGGGCTGGCCTGCTTGAGGAGATCTTCAAGAAGAGTGACAGGGAAGCCAGGATGGCTCAGTGGGTTAAGTGCTCACTTTGCAGCCCCGGGGAGTAAGGATCGAATCCTGGACCCGGCCCCGGCCCGTGTAGACACATATGCTGAACTGGGCTGTCCTTCCCATGTGGGAGGCCCCCAACCCAGTTCCCGCCCTGTGTGGCCCCCACCCACCTGTGTGGAATGAACCATGTTGAAAACTGATGACGTACAACTATGGAGACTGCTCTGGGCCCTACCCCTTCTCTCTGTCTCTGTCAAAAACAATAAAATAAACCTTTAAAAAAAAAAAAGAAGAGTGACATTTGGACAAGGCTTAGAAGAATGGGATGATTGAGCTAGAGAGAGGAGAGATTCAGGCAGCAGGGACTGTGTGTGCAAAGTGCAGAGAAGAAGCAGCGTGTTGCGTGCAGGGAGGAGGAAAAGGTGGGCAGGATTTTAGGACAGCTTGCAGCTCCCGGCGTGAAGGCAGCTGCAGGTTTGGGTGCATAGAGTTGGTCCTCCCCAGGGTGCCTAGAGTGGGTCCTCCCCAGGGTGCCTGTGTGTAGTGCTTGGAAAAGAGGATTTTGATTGAAGCCACTATTTGTAGAGGTTGGCCTTGCTTTCAGACCATCTCTGACACTGTTTTTCCAGCTACCTTTGAGAAAAATTAAAAAAAAAGATCATCGCCTTCCTGGGACCGTGTTCAGGAATCGTAGTGTGGCCCAAGGCCAGACTCCATGAGGAGGCCAAGCATAGCGGAGAGACGGAGGGCTCCCGGGATTCCCCAGCTCGCTGACACGCCTCCCGCCCCCTCCTCCGGGAAGGTGTGCAGTATCACAGATTTCAGGCAAACCAGGAACCAGGCAGATTTTAGTCATTTCAGCGCCAGTCCACAGCATGCTGAGCACCTGCCCCAGCCCCTTACCGCCCCGAAGTCTTGTCTCCATGTTCAGATGTACATTATTTTTATAATCAGAAACAGTTCCCTGCAACACTGCTGAGGTTCCCGAAAGTGGAGCAATGCCCCTCCCTGGCAAGTGACAGACTCTTCGATGGGCTGTTATGGTATCAAGGGTAAAAAAGGAGCGTCCAGTCAACAGCTTTATTTCTACAAGGGCCACTTCCCTCCCAGGGAACACGGCACCAAGCGTTTGCTCAAGCAACTCAGGAAGACACCAACATAATCTAACGGTTAGCTTTGTTAACAGAATGAATGAGATCCGTTCATCTCTGCCCAAAGAGCAGATGTTACCAGAAGCCTGAAATCCCTACCAGAGAAGAGAAAGGATGACCACAAGTATTAAGACCATTGCTGTTTTCCTTAAAACAAACTAAACAATGAATGTGGCCCTTCAACAGAATTCCCAGGCTTCCAGAACCTCTGAGTAAACATCAACCAGTCTTACTGTTTTATAATCACATTTTGTTTGGAGTTAAATATATTACCCAGTCCAATCACCTGTTTGCCCAAATTTGGACAAAGAACAAGTGCTGTAGAGGCTGTGGAGAAAAAGGAACCCTCATACACTGCTGGTAGAAATGTAAATTGGTACAACCACGATGGAAGACAGTGTGGAGATTCCTCAGAAAATTGGGAATGGAGCTACCATATGACCCAGCAAAAAACCTGAAAACCTTAGTCCATAAAGATATAGGTACTGCAATGTTCACTGTAGCACTGTTCACAGTGGCCAAGTCGTGGAAACCCAAGTGCTCTTTGATAGATGACTGGATAAAGAAGTTGTGGTACATTTACACAATGGACTACTACTCCGCAATAAGAAAAGATGAAATACAGCCATTGCAACAACATGGATGGACCTTGAGAGCATCATGCTAAGCAAAATACACCACAGAAAAAACTAAAACCATATGACTTCACTTACATGTGGAATATAAAACTGAGCGCAACAAAGAAACAAAACCTCCTGGGCACAGGCAATAGTTTAGTGGTTACCTGAGGGTAAGGGGGGGAGGGGGAGAGAGGGGGGAAGGTGTGGGAGTGGGGGAGGGGGAGCTAAATATTTGGTGATGGAAAGAAACTGACTCTGGGTGGTGAACACATATTGTAACACATAGACGAAGTGCTGAAGAGTTTTACACCTGGAACCTACGTAGTTTTTACTAACCAATGTCACCCCAATAAATTTAACAATGAAAAAAATAAAATAAATAAAAATAAATCCTCTCTCAACAAAGATGATGATTTGTTGTCTTGAGGGCTGTCAAAAGACTAGATCTAGACACCAAGGATCATGCCCAAGGAAAAGAGCTAAGAATGTCTTTTCCGATAGTGGCATATCCGCAATAAAGGTTTAGCCGATCAGGAAAATGCCTTTGAAGGTCGTAAAATTCATTTGGCTGCATAAGTTCTGGTGTGTATGCTAAAATAATCAGTCACGTTACTTTATAGTCACACCTCGTACTCTTGTTCTGGAAAATCAATAAAGTGAGGGGAAGGCTAGGGATATTGTGTATAACTATTTAAAAGAGAGAAAACAAAAAATAATATTCTGTGAGAATGATCCTCGAGGAAGCACAGACCTAGTTTTCATAAGCAGGCTCAATTTTATCTCCAAGCTCATCACTGAGTTATTAAACTGAAGTGCCCATCATAGCCCAGACAAAAGTACAACAAAATAAAGAAGAGAAACAGTATGCATCCTTTGCTAGAGGCTCCGGGGCACTGGAAATTATCCACAGCCATCAAAATGTATTCCTAAAATGAGTCCATTATTCACACTCTTCGTGTTTTGTTCCACCAAATGTTACAAACCCTGATGCTGCCTCTGCTGTGCTGCTTCCCACCTGCTATGGTCTCCTACCTCTCCTCTGCCCAGTCATGTCCCTGCATCTCAAGACCCAGCCCAAGATGCTTCGGCTTTCCAAAGCCACCTCTCACTGGTTGGTGACGCAGAAAAGCCAATGGACTGGGACAGGGAGGTAAGTAGCAAGAGTCATGCATGGAAAGGCGAGGAGGGCCCTGAAGGTTGCTTTGTGGGACGACTTCCAGGCTCCTGGGATACCCTTTTGGGAACTGCCACCGAGGAGAAGTGGCATGTCCAGGGACAAGAAGGAGCAGTCATTAGTGGACCACATGTGTTCTATCTTTGCCAGCAGTGCCTAGGTATATCGCAGACCTGCCCAGGCAAGAGCATGGATACAGGGAGCCGTCATGCAGCTTAGACCTAGAAGGCACACGGTGGACCTCTGTCCAAGCTGCCCACACCCTGCAGCAAGTGCTCTGGAAGCACTGCTGATGGACGCTGGGGACACTCACAACCTCCCAAGGCCACTGCCAGACAGCCTTGCTTATTCCTTTACCTGGACATTGAACTAGAGCTACTTTGCCCTCTAGGCTCTGTACTCTGTGTCCTGAGGAAAACATCATGAACCCTGGGGCCTCAGAGCTGGCTCCAGGATCATGGTCATGTTTATTCCCCTGTTCAGCAGCCCCTCCACCTCCACCAGGCTGTGCAGCTACCTGACTGCTGACACATCTGATCGCTAGGGAACTCCCCAGAGGGTCTTGATTCCCTTCCCACTCTGGCCCTACGCAGCATTACTTAATTAAATAAGTTTAGGCAGCACTGAGTTACATAAAGTTACACAGATTTCCTTGCTATATATATGTAACCTCAGGTCCTTTATTTAATACACTGTGAGTTTTCAAGAAGAGCTTTATACTTCATTATACAGTAGACTCTCCATTAACCGGAATGCAGGCACCTGGCACTGTCAAGCAATCGGCAAAATGATTTTTTTTGAGATTTTGCCAATTCCTTGAGAGCATCCGTTGCTTGAGTTCCGGTTAACAGAGAGTCTCCTTACATTTATCCAGCATCTACCAATCCTCATAGGTGCCGGTTAGCTGAGAGGCTACTGTACTTAACTTCACATTTTCAGGAACAGAACTTGGGCCACTGTGAGCACTCTGACCTTCCGTCTGCAGACACCCGCTCCTGTGGCTGCGTGTTGCTGTCTGCACCTCTGATTATAGCAGGGAACACCTCGCTAGCTTCCTCGCTCTGACAAACTCAAGATTTCTCAGCTGGGGTTCCATATTCCAGTCCAATGTTTTCCCCTGCTTTATTGATGTATGGTTGACAAATACAAATTATTAATAACTATATTTAAGGTGTACAACTTGGTGTTTTCATGTAAGTATACCTTGTGTAACGATTATCGCAGTCAAGCTAATTAACATATAAATCACCTCACATAGTTACCATTTGTGTGTGTTCAGAACACATTAATATTTACAAATATTAGCAAATTTCAAGTATAACATATAATTTTTTTAAGATTTATTTTATTGTTTTTGACAAACAGAGATGGAGACAGAGAGAGACAGAGAGAAGGGGGAGGGCCCAGAGCAGTCTCCATAGTTATATGTCATCAGTTTCAACATGGTTTCATTCCACACAGGTGGGCGGGGGCCACGCAGGGCAGGAATTTGGCCCATATGGGAGGCACGCCCCCTCAAGCAGGGGCCAAAACCAGAGGGTGAAAACCAAACTGGGGGTCTCCCAAATGGGAAGCACATCTCAGTTCAGCATATGGGTCCACATGGACCAGGGCTGGGATTTGATCCTTGGTCCCCAGGGCTGCAAAGCCAGCGCTCAAGTCCCTGAGCCATCCCGGCTTCCCCATACATTATTATGAACTATAGCTACCATGCTTTACACTAGATCTCTAGAACTTAATCATCTTATAACTAAAAATTTGTGCCTTTCGACCAACATCCCCCCATTTCTCCCACCCTCCATCCCCTGGCAACCATCATTCTACTCTCTGCTTCTAGGAGTCTGACGTTTTCAGATTCCACATGTAAGTGAGATCATGCAACATATGTCTTTCTGTGTTTGGTTTATTTCATTTAGAATAATGTCCTCCAAGTTCAACCACATTGTCGTGAATGGCAGAATTGCCTTTTTTTTGACAGCTAAAATAATACACCATTGTGTATATTCATCTGTCCATTGATGGACACTTAGTTTGTTTTCATGTCCTGGCTCTTGTAAATAATGCTGCAATGAACATGGGAATGCAGAAACCTCTTCAAGACACTGATTTCATTTCCTTTGGATGTGTACTAAGAAGTGGGATTGCTGGATCATATGGTCAAGTAGACTCTCAGTTAACCAGCATCCATAGGGATTGGTAGATTCTGGATAAGTGTAAGTAGAATCTTTGTTAATAGAAATAATTTTTGCCAGTTGGTTGAGATTTTGATGGTTGCTTGAGTTCTGGTTAACAGAGACTCTACTGTAGTTCTATTTTTTTTTGAGGAATCTTCATAGTGTTTTTCATAGTGGCTACATGAGTTTACATTCCCACCAACAATGCACAAGGGTTCCGTTTGTTCTACATCCTTGCCAATACTCGTTATCTCTTACCTTTTTAATGACAGCCATTCTAACAGGTCTGAGGTAATACTTCATTGTACTTTCGAATTGCATTTCCCTGATGATTAGTGATGTTGATCACCTTTTCATGTAGTATTTTCCGGCGTATAAGACAACCGGGCGTATAAGACGACCCCCTAATTTTACAGTTAAAACATAGGTTTAGGCCTATATTCGCTGTATAAGACTACAGCCTCGGAAGTGGGGGGTAGTCTTATACAGCGAATATAGGCCTAAACCTATGTTTTAACTGTAAAATTAGGGGGTCGTCTTATACGCCCAGTTGTCTTATACGCCGGGAAATACGGTACCTGTTGGCTATTAGTATGTCTTCTTTAGGAAAATGTCTACTGAGGGTTTTGCCCCATTTTATTTATTTTTTTATTGTTTTTGATGAGAGAGGGAGAGAGAGAGAGAGAAAGAGAGAGAAGGGGAAGGACCCCCAGAGCAGTCTCCATAGTTGTATGTCATTAGTTTTCCGACATAGTTTTATTCCACAGGAACCTGGCCAGGTGCCTCCTGCGTGGGAAGCACTCCCCAGTTCAGCATACGGGTCCGCACAGGCCGGGGTCGGGATAATATCCTTGGACCCCAGGGCTATAAGACGAGCGCTCAACCCTCTGAACCATCCTGTCATCCCCAATTTGCCCATTTTTTGATTGAGTTTTTTGGTTTGGTTTTGTTTTTTTGCTATTGAGTTGAGTTCCTTATCTAACTTGAGTTTTAACCCCTTATCAGATATATAATTTACAAATACCTTCTCTCTTTCCATATGTTGCCTTTTCACTATATTGATTGTTTCCTTTGCTATGCAGAAGCTCTCTTTAGGTTGATGTAGTCCCACTTGTTTTTTTGGTTGCTGTTTGTTTGTTTTTTCTTTTGTTGCCTGTCTGTCTATGTCATATTCAAAAAAATCATTGCTAAGACCATTGTCAAGGGACTTTTTCCCTATGTTTTCTTTTAGGAGTTTTACAGTTTGGGGGCTTACATCTGAGTCTTTAATCCATTTTATTTTTTGTGATGGTAAAAGAGTTCAATTTCAATCTTTTGTATGTGCTTATCCAGTTTTCCCAGCATCATTTATTGACAAGACTCTCCTTTCTCCTTTACCCATTGTGCATTCTTGGCTTCTATGTCAAAACTTAGGGGAAGCCGAGATGGCTCAGCAGGTTAAGCGCTCACTTTGCAGCCCCAGGGACTGAGGATTGAATCCCGGCCCCTGCCCATGTGGACCCATTTTCTGAACTGGGGTGTGCTTCCCATGTGGGAGAGGGGCAGCCTAGTTTTTGCCCTGCATGGCCCCCGCCCACCTATGTGGAAAGAAACCATGTCAAAGACTAATGACATACAACTATGGAGACTGCTCTGCCTCTCCCATTCTCTGTCTCTCTCTGTCTCTGTCTGTCTCTGTCTCTCTCTGTTTGTGTCAAAGACAATAAAATAAATCTTAAAAAAATTAACTGACCATGTATGCATCAGTTTATTTCTAGGTGATTTATTCTGTTCCATTGATCTATGTGGTATTTTTTTATACCAGTATCAGACTGCTTGGACTCTTATAGCTTTGTCCTACAGTTTGAAATCAGGAAGTGTGGTGCCTCTAGCTTTGTTCTTTCTCAGTATTGCTTTGCATATTGAGACACTTTTGTGTTTCCATACCACAAATTTTAGAATTGTTTTTTCTATTTCTGTAGAAAATGCCACTAAAATTTTGACCAGAATTGCATTGACTCTGTAGATGACCTTAGGTAGTATGGACAGTTTCACAATATTAATTTTTCTGATTGATAAACATAAGACACCTTTCCATTTATTTGTGTCTTCAATTTCTTTCATCAGTGTCATAATTTTCAGTGTATAGATATTTTACCTCTTTGGTTAAATTTATTCCTATGTATTTTAGTATTTTGATGCTATTTTAAATAGGATTGTTTTCTTTATTTCATTTTCAGATAGTTTGTTGTAAGTATATAGAAATGCAACTAATTTCTGTATGTTCATTTTGTATCCTGTGATTTTATTAAGTTCACTAATTAGTTCTAACAATTTTTTGGTAGTGTCTTTAGGATTTGATATACCGTATTTTCCGGCGTATAAGACAACCGGGCGTATAAGACGACCCCCTAATTTTACAGTTAAAACATAGGTTTAGGCCTATATTCGCTGTATAAGACTACAGCCTCGGAAGTGGGGGGTAGTCTTATACAGCGAATATAGGCCTAAACCTATGTTTTACTCGGAAGTGGGGGGTAGTCTTATACAGCGAATATAGGCCTAAACCTATGTTTTAACTGTAAAATTAGGGGGTCGTCTTATACGCCCGGTTGTCTTATACGCCGGAAAATACGGTATATGAGCACTGTCCAGAAAGTATCCAGCCATGTAACCATTCTTATTATATTGACAATGGCTGTATTTTTTTCTGGACAGCTCTTAGCTCTTGCATATAAGCTCATGTGATCTACAAACAGAGACGGTTTTACTTCTTCCTTTCTGATGTGAATGCTTGTTATTTTCTTTCCTTGACTAATTATCTCTGGCTAGGACATCCAGCATTATGTTGTATAAAAGTGTTAAGTGTGGGCATCCTTGTCTTGTTCCTGATCTTAGAAAAAAACCTTTCAGCTTTCACTGTTGAGTATAAAGTGAACTGTGGGTTTATCATACAAGGCCTTAACTGTGTTGAGGCATGTTCCTTCTATACTTAATTTATTGAGAGTATGTATCATGAAAGGAAGTGAAATTCTGTCAAATAATTTTTCTGCATCTAATCAGATGATCATACAATTTTTATCCGTTATTCTGTTAATGTGGTGTATCACATTTATTGATTTATGTATGTTGAACCATCCTTGCATTCCAGGGAGCAATGGTTTCTTTTAAATATGGTCTGAGACTAGACATGGGTCTAGAATTAGAATCCAGTTCTCCCACATGTAAAGCAAGCTCTCTGAGGGAGAAGCTTTCAGGCCCAGTGATGGACTTTTCTGTTCTAGTCTTAAGTCTTAACCACCAATTACATTTTACTTTAACCTGGTGTTAGAATGAGACTTAATCAGATCACTAACTTACCCTGATTCCTATTTTAGTGTTCCATTAGTTTGTACCTCTGGGTTTTGGTCTCCTGAGCCTTAAATGCAGTTTAATACTAATAGCCTCTTCACCTTCCCAATACAGCTCTTCTCAGCCTCCACCATATTCATATAGTAATTACTTGCTTTAACTCTTTAGCTACTTAATGGAAAAGCCATAGCTTACCTTTCTCTCTGCCTCATCGGGCAAGAAGCTTTCCCATTACTCCAAATTCCCCTGTATAGTCTATGCTACAGGTAGAGGCAGTGAGATTGCAGTTCCCAAACCTCCATGCCCAAAGCATAAAACTGCTTTCCTTTCCCTACTAGAGAGAGCCAACTTTCTACTCTTTTTTATCCAGTTTATCTCTCTCTCTCTCTCTCTCTCGCTCTCTCTCTCTCTCTCTTTTTGATCAGCTATTCATACTCATTAAATAAACATGGAAGATGCAAAAAACTAAGAGAAGAAATAAAAATCATCCATAATCCCACCACTGAAAGAAAACCACTATTAATATTTGGGCTACTTGCTTAAACTTTCTTAAAAAATAAAGAAATATTTATCTTACCAACAGGAATCCAGCTGCCAGTTCTTAGGTGTGCTTGAGAATTTGAATATACTAGAAGTTAAGGCTGCCTCTAGCATTATTTAACATATACATTTTATTTCGTGGATAGCAAATCTCTTCTAGGAGTAAGAATTCCAAACAATTGTATACAGAAAAATGAATTTTTGAAATGTTCTATCACGTGTGTTAATCATCTTTGTTGTGCTTCGTGTATTTCTAGCTAATACAAGGGCTGCCCAGAAAGCATCCAGACATGTCACTGGTCTCATTATATTGACCATGGCTGGATTTTTTCCAGACAGCCCTCATATCTACATTCCCAGCTCCATCTCCGACCCTGGTGGAGAAGCCCTGATTTCCTTACACCCCAATTCATGCTGCTCAGCCGCCTAAATGTCAATTTAAATGATTGTCATTGAGAAATCGTATCAAATGCAGTTTTGGAAAAACTGTCAAAAATGCCTATTTTATTAATACAATGGCCTCAATGAAATTAATGCTTTTGTCTTCTTTGTGAATTTAAAAATACACTTAAACATTAGTAAGTGTTTGTTGGGGGTGTCAGGATAGCTCAGCTATTGAGTGCTTGCCTCTTGGTCCCAGGGTTCAATTCCTGGCCCCAGCTCATGCAAAACCATATGCTGAAATGCGATGCAACTGGTACAGCAGTGAAGGTTCTCGCCTCCCATGCGGGAGGCCGCCAGTATGGTTCCCGCCCTGAGCAGCCCCACATCCACCTGTGTGGAATGAAACCATGTCACAACCAAATGATATACAACTATGGACACTGCTCTGGGCCCTTCCCCTTCTCTTCCTGTCTCTCTCTCACCTTCTCTCATACAATAAAATAAACCTTTTTTGCTAAGTGTTTATTAAGTACATACCATTACCTCTTCTCCACAAGGTAAGTGGGACTACAAAAACCAGCAGACCTTCAACAATTGGAAAAGTAGTCATCAAGATGATACGAACTGAAAACACAATAGGTTTTCAGGAAAGGGGGCAATTTGTGTGGGCAAACAAACTAAGATTTGGACTGAGCTGTGAAGGCTAAGAGAAGAACCAGCAAGAAAAACATTACGGAGAGGAGAGGCTGGAATTAGCCTTTAGCCCACATTTATCGGGCACCAAGCCTGGGCAAGGCATTGTGAGAGTAAGGGGGCTCAAGCGAGGCAATTAAAGCAGGCAGGAGGGGGTCTGTGAGTGCTGTAGACGAGCAGGGAAAGCCGCCCTGAAGAGATGCCCTGAACTTGGCATTGAGAAAAGAGAGGAGGATGAGCGTTTCAAGCCGGGGGATCCGCACAGGCCAAGGCGCTGACACCTGGGCACGTCGACTCTGCACAGAACCACAAACAGCACAGGACGAGGGTGAGGGAGGAGATGGGAGGAGGGAAGAGGGAGAGGATGCTGAAGGAGGCAGGAGCCTAACCTTAAGTCCTGGATGCTAGGCTGATGAATATGCACTTAAAAAAAAAAGACTTATTTTATTGTTTGAGAGAAGGGAGAGGCCCAGAGCAGTCTCCATAGTTGTACAACATTAGTTGTGACGGAGTTTCATTCCACACAGGTGGATGCGGGGCTGCATGGGCTGGGAACTGAACTGGGGTCTCCCTCGTAGGAGGCGAGAGAAACATCACCGCGGAGATATCCTGGCTGTTACAGTTGCACCCAGTTCAGCATATGGGTTTGCATGGCCTGGTGCCGGGAATCGACATCTGGACCTCACAGTTATAAGGCAAACGCTCAACACGTTGAGCTGTCCTGGCATCCAGAATATGTACTTCTTACCATGACACACACACACACACCCGCCCCCCGCCACCACCCTTAAACCAAATGCCAGAAGAATATCTGTGCCATGGACAGACGTTTCCGGAATTGTAACGAGAGCTGAGCCCTCTCCTCTCCCCTGCCCTAAAAGAACTCAGGCTGGTTGAAGAGGCAAGAAGCACTGTGTCCATCCTCACTTCACCTCCTCAGAGCGGGGGCTCCCCATGACCACCTGACCAGACCCAAAGGGGCAGCTAGAACTCTTACAGGAGCTTACGTGTTCAGGACATGCCACCCTTCACAATTTCTACTCGGGGGAAAGAAAGAGGCTGTCTCTCCCTTCCAGCTTTCCCTGACTACCTTTCTCTCCCACACGTACCCCCTCAAGAAAATCACAAGGGAGGGAGGCCCCACTTCATTCAAGCTGGTGTCTACCGCTCCGTGGCTGCTTAGAGTCTTGCCTGGACAAAGAGGCTCAACAAGGATGGTTTCCTTGAGCTGAATCAAGAGCACCAGACCCATGGCAGTTCCCTCCTGCCTCTCCTCTCCTTCAGCAACATTCTCTCCAGACAATGGGCTTACCCCAGAACCCCCATGGCTCCCCCTGCCTTGGGCATCTGATCCAGACTTCCTATTTCCTGACCTTGGCCCACGGCCTCACTCCATGACTGGTACACATTAACAAATCAATAAATACTTTTGCGATAACCAATGGAAGTCGGCTCTCACTTCCTGTTTACCACCTCTGCTTCATGATTTTATCTAATCTCTGTGTCTTTGACCCAGGTTATTAATATGGCCCCAGGACTAGATTACAAATGCACAGCTGCCTGTCTGAACAGCGTGATGTTATTGTCCGTGACTCTCTGATCTACGCTGATTATGAACACTCAGTTACAGCAGTTCATCAGTCAGGACACATGCCCCTTTCCAAGACCAGAGCAGCATTAATGTGTGCAATTCATTCGTTCATTTATTCATTCATGGAACATTTATCAAGGCCATACTATATGTCAGGCACAGAGCTGGGAGTTCTAAACTGCAGAACTGAAATGAAATGACAATACAGAAATGAAAAAAACAATAAAGACAGAAACAAACATGTAGAAAAGTATATAATATAAACATTAATGCTGTGAGACAGGTTTTGAGAACCATAACCAGAACATAGCTATTGATGAGAAATTAATATTAATAAACACATTAATAAGAAAGTAAAATTATACTGAAACACTCAAGGCTTATGTTCCTCTGTGTTTAGGTTAGATAGATGATAGTTAATTACAGTGGCTGACATCTACTAAGCACCTACGACATGTCGGGCACTGTGCTGTGTGCACCACTGAGCATAGAAACACGCTGAGATGAGTTGGGGCAGCGGGGAAGAGGGTTACCACTTGCCCCTGGTTTTGCAGGTGGCTTGTCTCAAAGCAAGGTAAGCTATATTGCGATAGAAAAATTCAAAAGATAATTAAACCAGTTGAAAAGCAAAAGAGCACTGGGGCTGAAGCTGGGTTTCAGAGCCAATTTCCAAAAAGTCATTTCATCATCACAGAACATCAAATGTGAATTCCATTTTCAGCTATGCAAATTCCAAAAGAATAATACCTCACATTTGCATAATGCTTGATGTTTTTCAAAATGCTTTCCCAGCTATTAATCTAGAGGAGGCTTTATTATCACCAGAAACATAAATTGAAATTCTGCTCAAACTTGAGTTCTCCATTTTTCCCCCACTTTCTCCTCACACACTAGAGCCACCTAAATTCAGGTGCTTATGACTGAGTAACTCAATAAGTTTAACTGACAAGGTAAATATGCATAAATGTTACATATTGTGGGGCCCTCGATATACAGACACAGGCCTTTGATTGAGCCAGACTTCAGCAAATCTCCTATTGAATGAACAAAATCACAGGGAGCTACTCTGTTTAAATCTGAAATTCTTTCAGTGTCTCAGGCTTCGTGAGCATTGCATGCACCTATGTTCGTAGAAATCCATTCCCTTAGAAAACAAGGAAATTAGTTCCACCACTTTGTCCTTAAGCCTCCAGAAATCCTGATCAGTGACTTCCTGCAGAGTAGCCCACAATGCCAGAGCGCTCCTGTGTCCTTTTGCTTTTTAATGTAACGCGAACCCAGAGTCTGCACCTGCTGTAAATCCAGCATGAAGAGAGAGTCTTAGAAAAACAAGGTGAGAAAATAGGACGGCGTACAAGGAAATACTTCCACCCAAACTTTCCCAACGTGTTGTTTTTTTCCATCTCTTCCAAACTTAATTATGTGTAACGTTCTCAGTCACTGAATCACCAGCCTTTCCTGACACCTCAATCTCATGCATTTTAGCAAAAGATTAACCTGGCTGTTTGCTTTTAATTCTGAAGCTATGTTAATAGTCAACTCCCTCTAGATTAGAAAAGAAGAAAAACACACTCCCACACTCCCCACCCCATGGTGGCTGCAGCAGGACTCTGGGCTGCTGTTGCTGGCATCACAGTCGTTGGAGCAGGCTCGCTGCGCTTACCATTTCAGGAGGGCTAGTAGGACCACTGACAAGGCCACCGTCAGCATGGGGCCGCTCACTTCCAGGTTGAGAGACCCAAGGACTTCCATCGTTCCTCAGACACCCTGGAGGGGCCTCCTCCCCAGGACAGATGGCGGCTGATGGCCCTGCTGTTAGAAGAAGTGCACTCTGCAGATGGAAGAAGGAAGAGGCGACCAAGAAAACAGCGCATGGAGTGGGCCCCCAGAATGCGCTCTTCCTCAGAGCAGCTCCTTATATAAAGAGGAAGGAAGAGGAGGGAAAAACAAAGGGTTTCAGTGCAAGGCAATGAATCAGCAGCTTCATTTGCTTGATGGCTTGCACTGTCAATAAACATTTATTTAACTTCCCTGGGAAGCAGCAGCTCAATTGGCTCCATGTTAGCTGAGAAACGAAATGGTTGCAACCACGGGTTTGCATTCTGACAAGTAGTCGTTAAAGAAAAACTCCTCTCAAAAAAAAAAAATTATTCTAAAAAGTAAATGAAGATATAGATAGAGACTCTGAATGTCCCAGAAACATTTGGGGCGAACATAAGCCTGATGAAAAATGCTGATGGCACTGAGGACATCTATCCCACCAAGTTCATTGGTGCCTGGGATCTGATGACTTCTCTGGGGGTCAGAGGTGACCAGGGACTGGCTGTTGGAGCAGACCAAAAACCCTGCCTCAGATCAGCTCTCTCACCATGAGTTGAAGTGTCTTAAATGTCTAAAAGCCTCTCCCTAGACTTATGAATGGGTCCTTTGTCCCAGCGCTGAGCCTATCTGACTAAGGAGACTGAATCCTTGTTTGCTTAGTAGAAACCCTATGACCCCTTTTTGGGGTACCGCGGACCACCTGAGGGAAGGCCACACTGCAGAGCCATGGCCAGAAGCTTGGGCTTCATTTTCATATGCCACTTAGGGTGTTAATCTGGTCGCACTGAAGTTTGTTAAAGTCATTCTAGCTGCATGTGAAGACTTCACTGGAATTGAGCAAGAGGCAGCACAGGGAGGCCGCTTAGGAGACTATTGCATCCATCCTGAGCCCTGCTGCTCAGACGACAGTAGCAATGGGAGATGGAAAGAAGTTGGCGAGTTCGAAAAATACTTTAGGAGTAGACTCTGCAGAATTTCCTGGCAGATTGGATGCAAAAGGGAAGGGACAGAAGGAAAAATGAGTCACACCCGGTGTTCTGACTTGATCTCCAGGTATACAGGGTGCCATTAACTGAGACACAAAGGATTGGGTACTGGTGGGAAAATCAGGAGTTCAGTTTTGGTTCTGTTAAGTTTGAGTGGAGCTGTCAAATCAGAGAGTAATCTCAGCTGAAAATATAAATAATAATGAATACTGACAATGCCATTTATGGAGTACTTACTGTGTCCGGGTTACTAGCCTAACTGTTCCTACATGTATGTGTTAACCACTTAATCCTCATTAACAACCTGACGAGATAAAGCTTATTAGCCCCATTTTATAGAAGGAACCGAGGAATGGGATGTAGAGCATCCAAAGTCCACTCTCTTAACAAAAGATTATATTCAAACATGGACACCATCAATATACAAATGGCATTTAAATCCAGAGGAATAGATGACCTGTAGCCACAAGTAAGACAGAACCACACAAGGACCAAGTATTCCCTTTTCTCTGGTTATTCATCCTGCCTCCCTGTTTTGCATTCTTTCTTAGATGTCCCCCAACTCCTGCCCTCTCCTCCCCATGTGCTTGGTCTCCTTTGTCCCATCCAGTCAACAGGTACTGAGACGTTAATAAATCTCACAAAGCAGAGCTGCACTTCAACAAGGGCAGGTGAAATATGAGGCTTCAGCCACAGGAGCTGCTGTGTGCAGGGGGGTGGGGGGTGAGGTGGGGGTGGGGGGGCTGACCATGGATTCATTCGGAACGACCTCCGATATTACTGAGACCTGTGTTTGAGTCAGAAAGATGCTTGAAAAATAAATGGTTTTTTGGTTTTTTTTTAGGATTCAAAGGTGAAATAGAAGTGAGAAATGCTGGTGTAAGCATCGAGAAGCAAGTTTATTTACTGAAAGGCCTCCCCGAGACTTGAATGTGCTAATGTGCCCCGTGAAGCTCCAACCACTGGGATGCAGAGAGCAGCACGTCCCCAGCGGGTCTGGCGGCAGAGTCCTTCTTAGGGGACATTTATTAGCACATCCCAGATGTAGTGCTCTCAGGAACAGCCCTGGAGAAATGTTGACCAAGCCCAACTCTTATTTAAGAGGAGGAAATGGAAAGCCAGAGGGAGAGTGACTGGTGCAAAGCCCCATAGCTGCCTGGTGATAGAACCCAGGTCTCTCTCATCAGATTTTTTAAAAAAGATTTATTGTTTTTCACAGGGACAGAGGGAGAGGAGGGCCCAGATGCCCCAGTTCAGCCTTTGGGTCCTCACGGGCCGGGATTCGATCCTCGGTACCCGGGGCCGCAACACGAGTGTTTAACCCCCTGAACCATCCAGGCTTCCCCTCTCTCCTCTCTTTTCAGGTTGTGTCTAGAATATGCTCCTGCCATCACCCCAGAAGCATGTCACCCATACAATGGGCACAGGCCCTGCGCTGTTCATGGAGACACCTTTGAATGTTGGTGGCCAGCTCGGAGATACCTGACTTTCTTGAGGGGTTGCCAGCTCCCCTAGTGGCGCTGAGTTCATTCATTCATTCATTCATTCAACTGGTATTTTTGGAGCTTTTCCTATATGATTTGTGATCTGTGATTTCTACACTTGCCTCAGAGCAGAGATAATATTCAGTGAACTGTGGACAGCAAATTAATGGAAATGAAGTAGAAGGGTCAGATCTGAGAGATATTAAGGATTTTTATCAGGATGGTAATATGATTAGGGACATATTACAATGTTGACACCCACGATGCAATATAGGGGTGCTCTGGCCGAGATACTTTCAGGATGGAGGGCAGACTGTGGCAATGATATGTACCATAATTAAACATTAGGCCTTTATTTATTTTTTTTAATTTATTATTTGTATTGTTTGAGAGACAGTGAGTGAGTGAGAGAGAGAGAGAGAGAGAGAGAGAAGGGAGAGGGCACAGAGCAGTCTCCATAGTTGCACATCATTCATTGCAACATGGTTTCATTCTACACAGATGGATGTGGGGCCACATGGGGTGGGAACCGAATGGGGGCCTCCAGCATGGGAGGCAGGAACCTTCACTGCGGGGCTCTGTGGTTATGTTGTGCTGCACTTCAGCATATGGGTTTGCTGCACAGGCCGGGGCCGGGATTCAATCCTCGGAACTCACAACTGCAAGGCAAGCGCTCAACTGATGAGCTACCCTGGCATCCCCAGGCATTTATTCTGTGGATAGTTTCTTTTTAATAATGTATCTGTTAAAAACAATCTACTCCATAGAACAGATAAAATCTATCCTATAATCACTACTCTCAGAGACAAATTCTATTAACAAATTAGTGTATATCATCCCGTATCTTTTTCTATGCATATGTAAACATAGGTATACTTTTTAGTTTTTATGAAAACAGCATCCTCACATTCATGTCCTTTTGCAAATGGCCTTTTTCATTCACTGGGTCATGGCTATGTTTCCACACTCATAGCCAGCTAGTCCTCTGCTTAAGTAGCTCCACGGTAGGGATGTGTTGAGTGGCACTTAAGTTGTTTCCAAGGTTTCCTAACTCCATGAGGCTGCAGTGGACATCCTTGTGCATATCTCTGTGGCCCTGTGGGAGGATATTCCTAGTGACATTAAGTGGCATTGCTGGGCCCACAGACACGCATTTCAAAAATGCTGGTAGGTGCTCCCTTGGTAAATGCAGTCTCAAGTCCCCGCCCTCGGGCTGTGTGGGGAGGTGCTGTCCATCCCACTTGGTGGGACCCCCGCCCCCGAACTTTTCCCTTCTGCCTCAACCCACTCCAAGTCTTTTTTTTTTTCTCTTTCTCTCTTACATTCAGGCAGATGCCTCCCTCAGAGTTGGGTCAACTGTTTTGACTTAAGTCTTGTGTTTCTTTTGAAAGCTTTCACTCCATAAATTCTGTGGTATTTCCTCCATGTTGCCCGTGCAGATGTCTAAGCAGTGACTTCCTCCTCTGCCAAAGACTCCCAGCTGGCCGCACTCAGCCCGGTGTCCCGGGTCAGGTCTGAGGCGCTGAGGCATATTCTCTCTGCCCTGCAGGATCCTGGGTCAAAGGACAAAGGGGTTTCCTCAGCACCATGCAAGTCCACAGAACGTTTACATCGGACCTGATTTCAGCCTCAGAGCAAGCCTGGGAGGAGGAGATCAGGACTTTGCTTTCCTGGGTTCCAAACAGAAGAATCTGGAGCTCAGAGATGTTACAAGACTCCGAAATTGTATGTTTAATACATTCTAAAGGCCAGGCTCAAGCCCCAATATTCTGGCTTTAAACCCAATGTTTTATTCCACTAGATGTAAAGTTGCACCTTGGTTAAAATAACCATAGTTCACCAAGCCTGCCATGAATTGGGGTATAGTTTGTTCCTATATTTACCCCTTGGGGTGCAGAGTTACTGCAGTTAAAGAAGAGGGAAGGATGGTGTATGCTGGGGTGAGGTGGGGGGGTCTTTATCTTCTTGCAGAAGATACTAGGGCACCTTTAGGAAGGCAGGAAACCTTATCTGGCCCAAATTCAGCCAATCTCTTCAACGTCATCTGATTTCTGAGACCATGAGGTCAAATTAGGAGGGCTCATCTGTTCTTTCAGCCAACAAACACTTATTGAGTGATTCCTAGGCAGCAGGAATAGAATCTCAGCACATAAGGCCCACTGAGTCTTACCACCAAGGAGCTCAGCTCCTAGGAGAGGGAAGTGACATGTGACCACCTAAACGCCATCCATGGTAGACGTACTGTGACCCAGATATGCACCAGGCACAGAGGGGGCAAAAATAGGAAGGCGATTGGTAAAAGGTTTGAACACATGCTATCTGAGCTTAGACCGGAAAGATGACTTCACCAAGCAGATGGGGGCAGACAGACGTGCCAGGCAGAGGGAGCACAGCTAACACTTGTTCAACGGCATCAGAAGCTTAAGGTAAATGAGGAAGATGGGGAGGTGCTCGGAGGTCAAGTCACGGAAGGTTTACACTTTACTCTCAGGTCAGTGGGAAGCCAGAGTAGGACCTAAAACTGAGCAGCAATGTGGTTAGATTTTCTGGTAGAACTACCCTCAGGAGGCAGACTGGATGGGGTATCCTGAGATGGGGACACCAGCGAAGAGGCCACTGGTCACCCAGGTAAAAGAGGATGGCCCAAATAAAGCAGCAACCTGGACGTGGGTAAGAGAGGATGGGGGAGGCGTAATCCACAGTGTTCGGTCATCGGTTCGGTATGGGGGTAAAGGAGAGGAGGTTGCTGAGGCTCACTCCTCCGTTTCTGGCCCACTGATTGAGCCAATGTGGAGCCATGTGTGACAATAAGGACTTGGGACGAGGAACAAATAGAGGGACATTACCGAGGCTTCAGTGGTGAGCAAGCTGAGCTCAAGGTCCCTGGTGGTCACACAGGTAAAGATGCCTAGGAGGCAACCTGGAGAGATTGGGAAAGAATCTGAAGCAGAGACATTGTTTTAGTTTTGAGAACCATCTGCATTGGGATGGAGCGAGGCCAGATGGATAAAATGGGCCACAGAGAACAGGTCGAGTGCTGAGAGGTGAGCGTGGAACATTAGCAAGAGCAGCCATGCAGGGGAGAAGCAAAGAGGACCCTGCAGAAACAGAGGGGGATGGGGGGGTGATCTGAGAGAGAGAACACAGGAAAAGCACCAGAGGACCCTATTTTAGTGCTTAAGGATGTGTATAGCTTTTTGTTTTCAAAAGAACTGGGTTCAAATTCAGCCACTTCAGCTCTCCAGCTTCAGTGGTTTTGAGAAGCTCTTTCACTCCTCCACACCTCAGTTTCTCGTCTGTAAAGTGGGGATCATTAAACATACTTCACAGGGTTGTGGTGAGGCAAGCTACAGAGGTGTGCCATGCAGTAAGCACGGTGGTTGAGGGTTGTTTTGCCCAAATGCCACAGAAGGACAGTTGTAGGAAGCAGGAAATGGCCAAGGGTGGCAAATGTTACAGGAAAGCCAAGTGAAGTGACTACTGAATCGTCTTTGGATTTGACAATTAGGTCATTTATTTATTTATTTATTTATTTATTTTTGACAGAGAGAGAGAGAGAGAGAGAGAGATACAGAGACAGAGACAGAGAGAGAACTGAACTGGTGGAGCTCCCAGCTCAGCATATGGTTCCACACGGGCTGGGGCCGGGATTCGGTCCCTGGTCCCCGGTGCTGCAAAGTGAGCGCCTAACCCACTGAGCCATCCCGGCTTCCCCTATTAGGTCATTTCTGCCAATCCCAGAATGGGGTGTGGACAGACAGCACTAGAAAAAAAGAGGTTTGGAAAGGACGATTCAACCTTCTCTGTCCTTCTCTTTGGGCCCATGGCAGAGACATGGGAGAAGACACAGATTTGAAACAGCTAAAGGAGAATTTCCAGTTGCCACTGTTTGCGGGACCCACGTGAAGTGAGGCCATCCCCTATGTTAGGATATCTGTGGGAGACAGTGGCCATCTGTGTGTCCCCTGTCCACCCCCAGCCACTGTGATAATGCAGAACTACTTCTTCTCTTCAAGGTTGCTATGGAGACATGGATGGGCTTGTAAACAGTTTTAAGGTCTGTGTCAAATCTTGATTTTGTATTGGTTGTGAAGGTAATGGCCATATTTTATTTATCATTGTGTAACCACACCACCTAACTACCTATCACGTGGCGATCTTATATACTCGCTTGGTTTTCATTCACATCTATCGGCTGATCACTCCCAACTCTATTCTCTCCAGTTCTCATTCCTGAGTTCAGACTCATATGTCCAGCTTTCCATTGGACGTCTTCTCATAGATATCCCACAGATGCTACAGACTTGAAAGGTCTAAACCTAGACTCGTCATCACAGCCTCCGATCCCCACGAGCCTCCTTGGTCTCATCCCATGTTCCCCATCACAGTAAATGCTACCTCCTCCCACTCAGATCCCAAGTCAGAAATCTGGACTCTTCCTACCCTTCCAGCTCCCCCAACTCCACATCTAGCTAATCACCAAGCCCTACTGATTCCTCCTCCTAAGCCTCATTCTGGCCACGTCTCCTTGTATCCATTCATTCCACTGTATTTCACTGGCTTAGTAAATGTGCTGGCATCCACTCGATGTTAGATGCTATTCTAGGCCATGGGAATATCCTGGGGCAGCAAATAAGTTAGATTTCTGATCTCATAGAGTTTTTATCTAAAGAGGGATCCACCTAAATCACAGCGCTGGGGTGCCTCACTAGATTGCAGCAGACTCCTAACAGCCTCCCTGACTCTCGTTCATTCAGTAACATTTATTTGTTGCGCTTATGAGAGGTGCCTGGCACTACGCTGGGTGTGCCTGAAGAACGCAGAGCTGACCAGCATGGCTGGGAAGCACCGAGCAAGGGGAAATGTAAGAATAGATCATGTAGGAGGAGAGGTAGGAGTCAGAACACCTATGACCCAGTGGGCCATGTGGAAAATGTGCTATTTCCTTCCAAAAGGAATAGGAAGCCATTGAAGGAAGGGCTTTCAGTAGGGAAGTGACATGATAGATTTAGGCCAATTCTGTCCCGTCTGGTTTCACTATTACAGTGAGTATGGAACTCATTAGATGAGAGTCTAACATCTGTACATCAACATTGGCCAGGTGCCTGGTCACATAGTGGGGGAGCTGGAACAGTGCTACCTTTGGGACCTGGGCTGTATGTTTCATCAGAAGACAGGAGATGACTTGTCAATGACAGGTTGCTCTCGATATTGCTAATCAGACATGACCCACCCTGTTCCCTTCCCATTTTAGCACCGCTATCAATTTATGTCAAAACTGTCATTGAATCTCTCCCGGCACACCTCATGGCTGAACGTGGCTGCATGTTGATGATAGGTGTAGTTCTGCTTGTGAACATGGAGAGTCAGCAGATGGCTTGACTGCCTTGAGGCAAGTCTTGGAGCTTTCAGGAAAGCCAGTGCCTGGAAAAGCCATTTTTCACCTCCTGTCACTGGGGTGGGGCTGAGATTGCAGAGAGCGACTGCGTGCCCAGGAAGCAGAATTCAGACTCCACAGAGTTTGGCAGAAGCCTGCACTGGTGTCCCAGGCAGGTCAGCACCCCCAGCCCCAACACAGTGTGCAGAGGGCCCTGTGACATGTGACTGTGGCCAATAATGGGGAATCCCAAAGCAGAAGATAATCAGAAGTTTCAGCATCAGGACATGTATACATGAGCTAGTAGTAGGACCCCAGACCCCTGATGGCAATATAAAAATAAGAACTGAGGGGAAGCCGGGATGGTTCAGTGGGTTAGGCGTTCACTTTGAAGCCCCAGGGACCGAGGATCGAATCCTGGCCCCGGTCTGTGCAGACCCATATGCTGAACTGGGGAGTGCCCCCAGTTCAGTTCTCACCGAGGTGAGACCCCGGCCCAGTTCCTGCCGTGTGCAGCCCCGCCCACCTGTGGAATGAAACTATGTGGAAAAACCAATGATGTGCAACTATGGAGACTGTTCTGGGCCCTCCCCCTTCTCTCTGTCTCTGTCTCTGTATCTCTCTCTCTGTCAAAAACAATAAATAAATCTTTAAAAAAAATAAAATAAATAAGAACTGAGTCCTGGAGGAAGAGTGGATAGAATAAATGTTGTAACAAGGAGTCCCCACATCTCAAGGGCTTGATGTCATAAAAGTCTTTTTCTCACTCACCTAACAGTCCAAATGTGGGTGTTCCGTGGGCAGCCTTTCACATAGTGATTCGGGAACACGGACTCCTTCAATCTTGTGACCCTGCCATCTACTAACCCTCAGATGCCTCAGCTGGAATACCTGCAACCAGCTGGCAAGTAGGGAAGAGAAAGGCAAATGAGGAAGGTTTGTACAGGTCAGGCCTAGAAGTGACATAAACACTTCTACCTCGTTTTCTTGACCAGAATTCACACACTGTCCATCACCTACCTGAAAGGAGGCTGGGAAGTGGAGGAGCCCAGCAGGAAAAAGAAACAAGTTGGTCAAACACATAGCATTTCTCCTACAGATAAGTCCCATCCTGGGTATGTCCCCAATGCAACAACTTCTGCATAGGCAACAAGCTACTGGGATCCAGTAGAGGGTGGCAAGTGAGACCCCTTCAAAAGGCCAAAGCCCCAGAGTCAGTTCAGGGATCAGAGATAAACAGGAACTAGCC
The DNA here is from genome assembly GCA_004027555.1 of Craseonycteris thonglongyai. Lineage (NCBI taxonomy): Eukaryota > Metazoa > Chordata > Mammalia > Chiroptera > Craseonycteridae > Craseonycteris > Craseonycteris thonglongyai. The sequence continues at coordinate 46,374 of PVKE010005981.1, forward strand.
TTTATGATGATGGAGTGCTGACATCTGACCCTGTCTCCCCAGCAATCTCCCCAGCAATCTATCCAGGAGACAGCCTATGTCCCGGACCCCTGACTGCTAGCTAGGGTTCTGCTCCAAGTTCAGCACCAGGAGCCTGCCCACAGCTCCAGGAAGCCACTGGAGCCATCCGTATATGATGCTCACCTAGACCCAACTGGACGAGACTAGTGCTCCCAGCTAGACCCTCCTAGAATGTAGTGTCACATCTCAGAGGACAATGGGAACCGAGAAATATTTGCTGTGCCTAAAGAACTCAGCTGTACCTTGAATATTTTGTCAAGCCCCTGTCTTCTGTTGTGCTAACTCCCTTCCCATCTTCACTGGTCCTGAGGTCTTTGGGTTAAACAGTGCCATAGTGAGATCACATGGAGAGTGTGTCCTGAGGTCCCAGCCTGCCTATACCTGCGCCCACCAGAGCTATGACAGACCCCGTGTCAACCTATAACTTCATCCTCTCCTAACAGGCCAGATTCCTTCCTGTGCGTTTATAGGACTCAGACTAGACGTCACCTCCTCAAGGAAGGCTCCAGGACCATGATGGCAAATTGTACCTCTGTGTCCTGCCACAGCACCCCAACCTTCTCCAATGAAGTTGCCTGATTCATTGTATGTCTATGTCCTAGATGTAAGCTGTTCAAGAGCAGAAACAGTATCTGATTCAACAATGTGTCTCCGGTGGTTAGGAGAAAGTGTGCCCGTTGGCTCTGTAGGTGTTTGTGAAATGATTGTTGAATGAATGAATGAATGCACTTCTGCCTGTGCTTCAGGTAGCAGCCACCAGATGGCAATAGTGCTCTTTGGGTTATGAAGAGAGGGTGTCAATGCTCTTCCCAGGAGAACTCCTGAAATAAACTGAAGTTTGTTCCCATAATCCAAGCACTTGGTTAATTTCCTATGAAATGTATCCATTTATTGAAATAACCACAATAGCATTTCTCAAGCTAGACTTTCTAAGAAATATATCACAAATGAAATACCATAAAGAAAGGAAGAGGTGGGGGAAGCTGAGATGGCTCAGCCAGTTAAGTGCTCACCTTGCAGCTCCAGGGACCAGGGATCGAGTCCCAGCCCCAGCCTATGAGGACCCGTATGCTGAACTGGAGTGTGCTTCCCATGTGGGAGGCCCCCAGTTCGGTTCTTGCAGGGCCCTACCCACCTTTGTGGAACAAAACCATGTTGCAAACTGATGACCTACAACTATGGAGACTGCTCTGGGCCTCAGCCGTCTCCCTGTCTCTCTCTGAATCTGTCAAAAACAATAAAAACAGGGGAAGCCAGGATGACTCAGCAGGTTAAGCGCTTGCTTTGCAGCCCTGGAGACCAAGGATCAAATCCCGGCCCCAGCCCGTGCGGACCCATATGCTGAACTGAGGTGTGCTTCTCATGCGGATGGCTCCCAGATTGCTTCTTGCCCCCGCCCCTGCCCCAGTTCGGCCCCTGGCTCTAGGTGGCATGCCTCCCATTCGGGAGGCCCCCAGCCCAGTTCCCATCCTGCGCGGCCCCCACCCACCTGTATGGAACAAAACCTTGAAAAACTGATGGGGACTATGGAGACTGCTCTGGGCCCTCCCCCTTCTCTCTGTCTCTGTCAAAAACAATTAAAAATAAATCTTTAAAAAAACAATAAAAACAAATTTAGAAAAAGAAGGGAAGAGGCAGAGAAAAAGCACCATTGAGCCTCAAGTGCTCAGCGTTGTTCTCCACGTGGCCTCAGTACGGCACCATTTAACTCGAAGACCTGAGAGTGTCCATTTGGATTCTGGAGCATTTGCAGCTTCTGAAGCTGTCCCAGCCTGACACCCTCGTGTCTGCCTGTACCTGTTCTGGGTTCACTGGCTCTGATTTTACTTGCTTATCTTATCAGAGTTTTACCAGGAGAACAGTTTGGCTGGAGTGGAGGGTTCACAAATAAGGCCAGTGAGAGAGAAGTTTGGAGCGACAGGGAGGGGCCTGCAGGCCTCTGGACACCAGGAGTGTGGACTTGACCTCACACACAGTGGAGTAGCTGGCAAGATGATTGTGGCACGCACACATAAACGTGCACATGCAGGCAGGCAGGTGGGCACATACGTGTGTGCAGGACTGAAAGGGGAAGTGGAGTGGGGAGGGAGGGACATATACCAAATGATGCTGAGAAGGATGGAGGATAGGGCTGAGGGGGGAGGGGCGCTGGGTGCGGGGAGGGCTGGGTCGAGGGGGAAGCTGAAGCAAGGAAGCCCTGCTGGAAGGTCTCTGCAATAATCTAGGAAGTAGGGCTGGAGCCAGGGATGAGTGGGTAGTGAGTGGAGAGCTGTTTTAAGCGATGTTTCTATAGGTCCGCGGTATCCAACCTTTTGGCTTCCCTGGGCCATATTGGAAGAGGAATTGTCTTGGGCCGCACATAACATACACTAACGATAGCTGATGAGCTAAAAAAAAGACACAAAACCTCTCATAATGGTTTGAGAATGTGTGCTGGGCCGCATTCAAAGCTGTCCTGGACTGCCGGTTGGACAAGCTTGCTCTGGGGAGGACAGCTGGGGGATTTGATGGCTGATTGGGAAGGAGAGGGAGCGAAGAGAGGCCCACCGTGCGGCTGCATCCCGATTCTGTGCAAATTAGCAGAAGGCGTGCCCTTCCCAGGGCACTTCCACCTGCCGGAAAGTTGTCTCGTCTCCACAGCTCCTGGGCGAACAGTGCCCGGGGGCTGCTCCATGCCCCCACCCCCACCCCCGGTCCACAGCAGCCCTGTGAGGAAGACTCCAAGGCTCCAAGCCCGGATGAGGGAGATGGCATTCCTGAGAAGCACGGAGAGGATGGCAGCAGAGCTGTTGTTAAGACGAGGGCTTGTTACGTTGCCGGACTCCCATCCCACCCCCACGTCATGGGCAGCTCTGGGCTGGGACCTGAGAATTTGCATGTCTACCAAATTCCCAGGTGAATCTGGGACCAGTTGTTGAGGATGGTGTTTCTGGCCCCCAGATGTACATTAAAAACCCTGCAGGAGATTTTTTTTTTTTTTATGCTAAGTCACAGCCCTTCCCAAACCTTGTGACTCAGAATCCAGGTGAGAGCGTCTCCTGGGGCTTTGCTTCCACCCACATCCTTGTTGGATTCCAAGCCGGCCCCTCTGGAACACCTCAGCTCCGGGTGTGAGCTGCAGTGTAGTAGCAATTGCTCTGGTTTCTGTTGGTGAACTTTCCCCACTTTGTCCCCAACACTCTCTCTTTCCCCCCACAAAGAGACCTCAGCTTCCCCTCTTTCCCTGAGAGATGTTACCAAACTGGCCAGAATGGTCCAATCCTCCCTCAGGATCGATGTAAACTATTTTGCATTTAGTTCCTTCACAATAAGTCCTTGTCACGGCACTTTTTCTAGCTCTTACTCCACAACCACTTATTCTGCTTTTCCTGTGTGTGGGACATGCTTCTTACTGTAGATCCTGCCCCCGCCCGTCTCCCTTCTCCACAGTGACCTCCCCCCACTGCCCTAGTCTCACCCCTGCACTCGATGAGGCAATCCAACCATTGGAGCCAATGTGTCTTACCTCCCAATAGGATTACTAGAGTTTCTGCGGGAACTGAGAGAAGTGTGTCCTGTCTCACAATATGGTAGTGAAAAGACGAGGTAACATAAGGTGTGTGTGGGATAGGAGTAAATGTGGGTCTGAAATCCCACATAATTACATAATAGGGAGGTGTTGCCAAGGTAAATTAATAAGAAAACAGTTGGGTTATGTTTACCAACAGAATCAGTTTGAGCTGTGTTATTCCTGCTTTGCTTTCTTGGATGAGCCATGAGTTAGCATAGAGTAGTCCCTGGCCCCTACCATTACCCATGATTTTACTTTCTGCATTTTCAATTACCTGAGGTCAATCATGGTCTGAACACACTGAACAGAAGATTCTAGAAATAAACAAGTCACTTGTTTAATATTGCACGCTGTTCTGAGCAGCATGATGAAATCTTCGGCTGCCTGCTCTATCTGGCAGGGATGGGAACCATCCCTTTGCTCAGTGTCTCCACGCTGTATATACTTCCCACTCATCAGTCACTCAGTCTCCGTCATCAGATAGACTGTCACAGTACTGCCATGCTTGTGTTCAAGTCACCCCTATTTTACTTAATACCGGCCCCAAAGCGCAAGAGTAGTGATGCTGGCAATTTGGATTTGCCATAAAGTGCTTCCTTTAAGTGGACAGGCATGTACAAATGGGGAAAAACAATATATATATATATGGGGCAGTGGGGGGCAAAATTATGTATACACATTTTAAGTGATGTTATTATGTATTACTTTTGAAGTTGAATTGAATTATGGTAGCAATGTGTAGTGTGATGTTCACCCAAAAGATGGCGTTCATCCAATGAATGCTAGCATCACCATGTGACAGGCAGGCATGGCGGAAGCATGGTTGTCGTTCAAAGAGTGCAAGACCATTTTGAAGTGGTATTTGAAATTTGAAAATGTGTGGAAGTACGACAATGGAAGTGTGAGTGTGCTACAGAACCTCCTACACGCCTAACAATTGCATGCATTCATCATAAGTTTGAGACACATGGTACATCGAAGCAACATGGGTAGAGGTACAAGTGGACACTTTGGTCATCATTGCTCAAGCAGTAGTCGGCCATAATCAGAATATCTGGACGCTGATGGTAACCACATTGAGCACCTCTTGTAATTGCAGAAGTCAAACATGACTTGTATTCATCTTTTGTTACTAATATATTGAGTATTAAATTTTTAATACAGTTTTTCCTTTCTTAAAATGTACATGCACTTTGGGGCACCCTCTGCATAAATAGTTTGGTCCTGTCCACAGTTTCTGGCATCCACTGGGGGTCTTGGAATGTGTCCCCCACAAATAAGAGGGGAACTACTACTGTAATATATCTCAAAAGTGGTGAAGTCTTCATGGAAGCGGCCAAAGTATTCTGTCTCCTTTTCAGGTGATTGAGAAACTAGGAAAACTGCCGAGCTAAAGCCTGTGAGCTACCAGGATGCCCCTGCCCACTGGCCGCTTAGCTCAGCATCGCCCTGCTGTCTCTCTGTCTCTTTCATGTCTGCCTTATCTTTCCATCTGTCCTGCTCCCTATGCTATTCTCACAGCACAGGAACAACAAAGCCAGGATTCTCATCCCAAACTCACAGTCTCAGTGCCTGCCTTAGATTTGCATTCTCTCACATCAAAACCCCTGGATGGTGAGATTGAGATTCTAATAACATTCACCCTCAGTATCATGTAAGCACCTCTCCTTCTCTCAACAAATTTCATAAATAGGCTGAGCCACTTCGGGTTTGAGGCCGGACTTAGGCCCATAGCTGGGGTTGGAAGAGCTAGCATGCCAGCACCCATTTCGGAAGCACTCTGGAACCCCAGCTGTGGGGGAAGACTCGGGGCCAGGGGCCAGGGGCCAAGAGAGGAGAAGAGACAAGGCAAGTGCCTTGTGCTTAGAGAGCTTGCTGCTCAGTGACCAGGACACTAGATCCAGGCAAGGCGACATGATGAAGAGTCTGGTCAGTGCCAAGAAGCACTATCTTTGGGAAATGTCTGGAAATCACCGTCTTTGGAAAACCAAGCAGACTCCACACACCTAGTCTAGCCCTGCACCTTCACAGCATCCCTGGCATCTAGGTGACTGGTCTCTGCTTGAATTCCTTCCTTCGCTGCACAGTTCCAGAACCTGCATCAGATTGGTCATTTTTTCCCGTGTGCTAGAGCGCCCACATCTTTCCTTTCATCTGATAGTGACAACCACCCTGTGACTTAGGTAGGGCTATAGCGTTCCCACTTGATCGCGCAGATACACTCGGGCTCAGCCAGGTTCAGTGAACCTTGGCAAAGACAAGACTAGAACTCAGGCCACCCAGCTCCTGGCCTGAGGGTGGTTTTTTATGTTCTTTTAAAATTTTTTATTTTATTATTTTGAGAGAAGATGAGAGAGAGACAGAGACAGAGCAGTCTCCATAGTTGTACGTCATTAATTGTGACATGGTTTTATTCCACACAGGTGGGTAGGGGGCCATGAAGGGAGGGAACTGGGCAGGGACCTCCCTCATGGGACATGAGAGCCTTTGCCGCCACCCCAGCCATTACCAGTTGCACCACAGTTCAGCAAATGCGTTTGCCGGGCCCGGGCCAGGATTCAAATTCTGAACCTAGTGATTGCAAGGCAAGTGCTCAACCACTGAGCTTTCCATCCCCCGATGGTGTTTTCATCACACAGCCCTGCTGTCGTGCTGAGAGCTGTCCAGAGCCCAGCTTTCTGAATCTGAGATATACCAACCAGCTCGCTTTCTTAACATACCTGGGTGAGCAGGGCAGAGTCGGAACCGTGTGCGCCAGACTTCAAGCCAATAGCCCAGGCCGTCCGCTGAGTCGATGGGAAAGTGAGCTGAGGGTCGAAGGGCCTGCCTGCACTTTGCAATGCTGGGTGGGGGTCTGGAGTCAGAGGTGGTTTCTTTCTACTTTCATGATTTTTCTGTGCTGAAGGGATGACAACACCCCCACGCTGTGCTGCTTCATCCAAGGGAGATGGATAAAGGCGATGATGGTGCAGCACAGAGTCAAAGCCACACGAATAGTCCAGGAGAGACACCCACCCAGAGGAGGCTGGGCCCAGAGGAAAACCAGATCCAAGCCAGCAGATGGGCATCCAAGACTTTGCTTACGTACAGAGGACATTCCCATTCTGCCTTCACCTCACTCACCCTGGCTGGGGAGGCTGGATCCCAATGTCGTGAGGCTAGTTTAGACCTGCTTTTGGAAGGAAAAGGTACACATTCTATGTCGGTCATCACTGAACCCAGCATTTGTTAACAGTTAACATCATGTTTTTGCATGTACACATGGCAAAAGCAAAGGCAATTTACTCCCTTGTGTTTGTCTGAACTTCCTAAAATCTAGAATGAACATGTGTAACTTTTATAACAGGAAAAAAACAGTTCTGGAAAAGCTTCTGGTTTGGGCTGCAAGCATCTGATACAAAGATAAATATGCATGAAGATGTTTGTTCCCTCCAGCTAAGCCTCTCTGAGATGCTCACCCCAACAATGTGGGGTCAATACCATGTCCCTGTGCTCGTGTATATTTGCTCAGTAGGAATTCAGCCTTGGCCACAGAGTATAGAAGACTTCAGCCTCATTATCTTTGTTTCGGAAAGATTTTCCATCTGGCCTTTTACGGCAAGCTGGAAAAAGAGAACTCTTTTCACATTCCTATAACTGTAGCTTTTCAAGGCTGGTGATAAGAACTAAATATAAGATACTGAATTTCCACCTGTGGAAGACTGTTCTGTGGCATGATTTCCACTTGTGTCAAGGCCAGCACTTGAGAGCCTTGACTTTGGAAGCAAGAAACTATTGAGCCCCAGATTTATGACCACTTTGCTCCAGGCATGTTCCTGAAATTTATGAAAACGCAGTTGCTCTGAAAGGTACAGATCAGAAAGTACAGGGCTGAAATATTCCACCTGGCCAGAGATACTGTCATGTGGACTAATTTAAGGCTTTGCTCATTTGAAGCAGGATACTTCTCATTCACGACAGAGTACTTACTGTCCATGCCAAATGAAGTACTATAAAGCAGCCAGATCCTGCTTAACAGACTCAGGAATTATTCCTCCCCAAAGGTCACTTGCTATTTCCATCTTGAGGGTTAATCACTCCTGTAGCTCTTGTCTGCATGAAAAAGTCCTTTTCCAGGGGAAGCCGGGATGGCTCAGTGGGCTGAGCGCTCACTTTGCAGCCGCTGGGTCCAAGGATCGAATCCAAGCCCTGGCCCGTGTGGTCCCATATGCAGTTCAGCTCTTGCTGGGGCCCATCTGGAAGGCCCCTGGCCTGGTTCCTGCCCTGCGCAGCCCCGCACCCACCTGTGGAGTGAAACTATATTGAAAACTAATGACGTACAACAATGGAGACTGCTCTGGGCCCTCCCCCTTCTCTCTCTCTCTCTCTCTCTCTCTCTCTCTCTCTCTCTCTCTCTCTTTCTCTCTCGCTCACTCACTTGCTGGCAAAAACAAAAAGCAAGCAAAAAAAACAAGAAAAGAAAAAGTTATCTTCCTCTTTTCTTTTTTCCCTTCTTTTTTCCTTTTAACAATTACCGATTGAGTCTGCAGAGCAGGGCTACATTTTTTTCCAAAGGTTTCACAGTGTTCCTCTCCAAGAGCCCCAGTTAGGCCATGGAATCATTTCTCATCCAGAATCATCAAAACAGACAGAGTCAAGCCTCCTAAGATGTTGAACTTTTCAAAGACAGGCACAGACTATGCTCGCATTATTCTGTCAGCCGATGGGGATAATTTTGCTTTCAGATTAATTGTGGGGCACAGCTCTTTCAAAACATCAGGGAACAGCTCACATCACACCTTTGCTCATGAATCTTAGACTCTTGGGAAACATCTGTTCACCACAGATGTGACCCATCACCCAATGTGACAAAGAATGACTGTATGTGCAGAGTATATATAGATTTGTCCCCACATAGGCTAGAAAGAATGTTTCCTTGTAAAAAGATTTTTAAGAAATCTCAATATTTTTCTGGTTGAATTCAATAAAAAAATTAGTTCTTTCTTGGGATGCCAGAATAGCTCAGTGGTTGAGCGCTTGCTTCACTATCACAAGGTCTGGGGTTCGATTCCTGGCCCTGGCCGAAGCAAACCCATATGCTGAACTACAGAGCAACTGGTAACTGCCAGGATGTCTCGGTGGTGAAGTTTCTTGCCTCCCATGTGGGAGGCCCCCAGTTTGGTTCCCACCCCACGTGGCCCCACACCCACCTGTGTGGAATGAAACTATGTCACAACTAATGATGTACAACTATGGAGACTGCTCTGGGCCCTCCCTCTTCTCTCTCTCTCTCTCTCTCTCTCTCTCTCTCTCTCTCTCTCTCTCTCTCTCACTTTCTCTCAAACAATAAAATAAGTTCTTTCAAATTCTACTTACTCTAATTAGAATTAAATTTGAATTAAAGTGGCTCAGTTTTTTGATTTTGCTTTTCAGACTGATATGTGTGTGTAGACAGAATCTTAAAGACACCAAACTTTTGTTTTGGGAGAGGGTAAAATCGACATAGGTTTCAGAAACACATAATTCCCACGAGAAGTGGACCCAGACTAACGAGCTGGTTTGGGTTTGTGAAATAGTATTGGCTTTCACTGTGTTATGATTTGCTGTTAAATATTTACTGGGGAAATATAAATCTTGCTAAGACAAGTCTGTTCTGGAGATGTGACTACTGCTTTTGCTATTGCTTAATGGAACTGTTGAGTCTTCTTGGAAAACAAAAAGATTCAGTTATATAAATATATTATGCTAGTGAAGATAAATATATTCATCCTAGTGAAGCATAAAATAACAATTCTAGTGCATGTGCTGCTGCCCATTCTCAGCGAGGCTGGAGCTCATTTCTGCAGATGTGTGATAAGTTGGGTGACCTGAGACAACATCCTACGAGTATGCGGTTAATCGGATATATATATATATATATATATATTCTCTAAAAATGCTGAGAAATTATTGTCCATGTCATTAAAATGACAGGCATTTGGTTGAAAAACTGAAAAAATATCATCAGGACCCTTAATATATTTCCATATTCTTTTTCCATTGATCCACCCTCATGGCTGATACAGCACCTGTTACAAATAGATGCTTCATCGCTATTCTGTTCAGTCCAACTGCTAACACTTTCTGGTGGACTCTTTGGATTTTCTGTCAATCAAAATGATGGCTTACATCCCTCTACTGGGCATCTACCCAAAAAACTTGAAAACCTTGATCTTTAAAGATGTTTGTACCCGCATGTTCATCGCAGCACTGTTCACAGTGGCCAGAACATGGAAACAACCAAAATGCCCTTCGATAGACGACTGGATAAAGAAGATGTGGTACATTTACACAATGGAATACTACTCAGCGATGAGAAATGATAA
>PVKE010005982.1:0-56327 GCA_004027555.1 Craseonycteris thonglongyai
GGGTGGGGCGTGGAAGAGATGAAGGGACCGGTGAGGGGCGGGGCCAGAAGGGGCGGGGCCATGGAGGGCCGGTGAATGGGCGGGGCAAGGGCGGGGCGAGGAGGGCGTGGCGATTAGGGGCCCGGGTTCGAATCCCCACGGGCAGCGATGGGGCAGAGCGATAATCTCGGGCGTGGGGCGGGCTTGCGGGACGGGCGTGGTGGCCGCAGGGCCCGGGGCCGGGAGGGGATGCGGTGGGGAGGGCCGGGGCGGGGCCGGGACCAGAGGACAGGAGGGGGCCGAAGACCCCCATAGCCCCCCAGGGGCGCGCGCCAGGCCTGTGCAGCCCCCGAGCCTGGCGTGGAGCCCTCCGTGGGGCCCCGGCGCGGGGTGCACGTAGGGGCGCTCGGTGCGCCCTGGGTGCCCGGATGCGCACCGAACCCCTGTGTGCTGTGGGCTGGGGGGGGGGGCGCATGGCGAGGAGGGGCCGGCGCCCCGGAGTCTCGCCCACCGAGGGGCGCCCCCGCCCCACAGCGCGTGCTCTGCGCCCCGGACGGGACCGGAGGGCCCCGCTCCGCAAACGGAAACCACTCACGACCGCGGGCACGCGACAAGGGTGGCGGGCGGGTCCCCGCCGGAGCCCGCGGGGGGCGCGGGGAGGCACCTCCGTGACCCCTGGTGCCGGGACGTCGCCCTAGGGGCGGGGGCGAGGAGCCGGGCCGACCTCGCGAAGGGGTGAGGGGTGCAGCCAACAGGCCCGGCGCCCCCCAGCCCGGAGCGCGCCCCGAAGTCGGTCCGAAACAGGGAACGGGGGGGGGGCTCCCCGGGACCCGGCGCGCGGCGGCCTCGGGGCACCGGGTGGGGTGCAGGCCCGCCTCGCCCGGGGCCTCACGGAGGCCGCGTCCCCGCGCTGGGCCTGGCGTCCAGGGGCGCAGCGAGGGGACCCCAACACCGCGCGCCACGGGCTCATCCACACACTGACCCCCGCCAGCCCGGGCGGAACCTGGGGCCGCGAGGGGGGCGGAGTGGGGACCCCGCGCCCCGACCACCCCGGAGCCGCACCGCGCGCCCGGGTCCCGCTGCCGCGGCCGGTTCGGGTCACGTGGCGCCGCGGCCCCTGCGCTGACCCCGCGGGGAGGGTCCCGGGAGGGAAGGGGCGGGCGGGGGCGGGGCGCCCGGGTTCCCTGCAGGGCCGCGCGCCCCCGCCTCCCAGTCTCCAGCCCGCCCGGCGCCGGCGCGGCGCGCGCTCCGGTCCCCACGACGAGCCGGTGAGCGCCCTCCCGGGCCCGGCCCGCCGGGACCCCGCGCGGCCCGGGCCCCGGAGGCCGTGCGCTCGGCCGGGCCGGGGCTGCCCGCGCCCTCGGGCCCCGGGAGCCGCCCCGGGGAACCGGGGCCGCACCTGCCGGGCGCGCCCCGGCCGTGACCTGGGCGCCCGTCCCTCTCCCCGCAGGTCCAGCCCCGCGCCCGGGAAGATGTACCGGAGCCTGGCGCTGGCCGCCAGCCCCGGCCAGGCCGCCTTCGCCGACGCGGGCGCCGCGGTGTTCGTGCCGCCGGCGCGCGTGCCCTCCGTGCTGCCCGCGTGGGAGCCCGGCCCGCAGGCGGGCTGGGCGCCGGCGGACCCCGCGGCCTTCGGCTCCGGCAGCCCCCGCCGTCCGGCCGCCGGCTTCCCCTTCGCGCACCCGGGCGGCTACCGGGGCGCCCCCTCCGCCGCCGCCTACCCGGCCTACGTGAGCCCCGAGGTGGCGCCGCCCTGGGCCCCCGGAGCCTTCGAGGGCGGCGTCCTGCAAAGCGTCCCGGCGCGGCCGGCCGGCCTCTCCCGCGGAGCCGGCCTGGGTGAGTGCGGCGCGGGGCGCCCTCGCCAGCCCGCGCCCCACGAAGCGCCCCGGGCCGGGGTCCACCCGCGGCTGCCGCCACGTCCCCGGCGAGACGAGGCCCCCCAGCGCCGGGTTCTTTGTACCCACGAGGAGCAAACATGCATGTTTGTCCCTGTCGCTTCCGCCCAGCCCCGCGCCTTACTGGGCCCGTTTAGAGCCTCCACCGTCAACGTTAAGAAAAAGTCTTGGAAGGGATTTTGTAAAAAGTTCAAACTACCGCTTCGTTGAGGCCTGCCCCGCGGGACCTGATTCCGGTGGTCCCCGGGACACGTTTGGATCGCCCCGTTCCAGGCCTGGCACTTGGAGAACGGCTCCCCCCGTTTCTGGGGAGTCAGCGAAGCCGACCCCTGCTCACGCCCCTGGCGAAAGACCCAGGGCCAGGCCTGGGTGCTGCCCCCGGAGACCCGGCGGCCACCCCTCCGCCCTGAGGCCTCGCCCTCCCCCCACGGGAGGTGCCCCGGGGCCCTGCCGGTGCCCGGACGCAGGAGTCGGGTCCCCTGGGTCCTGGCGTGCAGGGAAGCCCGTGCCTGGCGCCCACCCTGGCCGGGCGATGATTGATCCCCGCCCTGCCGCCCGTGTGACGCCGGTGCCTGGCCGGGCCTGGAGGGGCCGGGGTCCCGTGCGGGCGGGGGGCCTCGCAGGCGGCTCTCGGGGAGGCTGAGACCACAACAAAGCTGACAGTGGGGCGCCTGATCCCATCGTCCCGCTTTGCAGACAACAAGGCCCTCGGTGTCGCCTCCCTCTGCCAGTGTAGACGCGCCTGCCTCCCCAGGGATCAGAATTACAGGCGCTGGGGCGGGGGGCTCAGGGGGGGCATTCCCCACTTTCATCCCTGAGGTTTCGTTCCCCACCTTATAAAATTCACCGCGAGGGGTGTTTTAAACCCGCCCCAGCTCCACTGTATGCAAACTCACACTTAAAAGTTAAGTTAGACAAATTTATTTTCAAATAAGATCAAGTTAAGGCGCAGACCAGGGAGGGCGGGCTGCAGGCGCCCGTGGGCCCCGGGGACCGGCCGCCGGCCCACCAGCTGCCTGTCCCCGCAGTGTCCGACTTCCTGGAGGAGTTCCCGGGCGAGGGTCGCGAGTGCGTCAACTGCGGGGCCCTGTCCACGCCGCTGTGGCGCCGGGATGGCACCGGCCACTACTTGTGCAACGCCTGCGGCCTCTACCACAAGATGAACGGCGTCAACCGGCCCCTGGTGCGGCCGCAGAAGCGCCTGGTGAGTGCGGAGCCTCCGGCCGGCTCCTCAACCCCCCTGGGGCAGCTCCCGGGTTCCTTTTCTGGTCACAGGCACTGGAGCCTGGGCACCCCAACACCAGTGTGGGGCCCTGCTCCCCGGCAGCCGTGCACTGGGGACGCCCTGGGGAGCTGGGAGGCCCTGGCTGTGGCCCAAAGGGACAAAGGACCCACTCCCCGCACCTGAGGCTGCGGTTCGCAAAGTCTGAGAGGGGTGGTCCCCAGAAGGGCTCTGTCCCCGGACCAGGCTGAGCAGGGGAAGGACCCAGGCCACCTTCTGGCGGCTCAGCCTTGTGGCTCTGAGGGTGACTGCGGTGACGAGCTTCTTATGTGACCGCGTGGTGGGGACACAAGGGACCTGGGGTGGGGGCTGCTGGAGAAGGTGTTTGCTGGGTGTCTGCTGTGTTGGGTCTGCTGCCCCATTGGGGACCATTATGCACCCCAACCTCCAGGGACGGGGAGCAGACCAGGTCTACGGTTGTTCTGGGCAAAACTTGTTTTCACTTTTGGTTCCGTCTGGTGTGTGGCTGGTGGGAACGGCCGACTTTCGCCCTTGGTGAGGCAGAGTCCCCGGAGGGGAGGCGCAGTTACTTTGTTCTAAACTTTTACAGAGTTTTAGTCACTTTGTAAGCGGCAGGGGCTGCGTGGTGTGCCAGGTATGTTCGGTTCTTCTAAACTTTTACAATGTTTCAGTCACTTTGTATGTAAGTGGTAGGGCCGTGCATGGTTTGCCAGGTGTAGTTACTTTGTTCTTAACTTTTACAAAGTTTCAGTCACTTTGTAAGTAAAGCCGTAGACCCCTCGTGCTTTGCCAGGTGTCCAAAGTTAGTGACACAGTGGCTCCTGGCTGAGGCCGGGGCAGGGGGACGTTTCTGGGGGTGCCGAGCCTTCCGATCTAACACTGGTATGAGCCCTGTTGGGCCGATCAGCCAGTTCTGGCTGGTTCTGGGGCATCAGGCCTTGGCAGGGGTGGAAGGTGGGGCTAAGGCGGGTCCCTGGCTAAGGCTATGGGGGCCCAGTCAGCCTGCTGGTGAGTGTGGGCTGGGGGGTCTCCCCTGCAGGCCTTCCCTGGAATCCGTAGCCCCTCAAGCTATGGGAATCCCGGGCCGCCTTGGCCGGCTCTCCAAGGCCCCAGGCCGGGCGGCAGGAAGCGGGTGGGACAGTTTCAGAGCAGCCGCTGTTTTCTCCTTGCGTCTGGTCTACAGTTTGGGGTTCTGCAGCACCAAACTCGGTGCCTTCCGTTCTCGCTGTACCTTGGAGGGAAGGGGGCTCCTCAAAGTGCACATCACCCTGCCCCCCAGCCCCGTGGTCATGCCCCTCACCCCCGCTGTGCTGCACGGTGTGGCCCTCGCTGATGCAGAAACTGGGGCTAAGAGGGGAAGGGTCCTGGGGGGCTGCACCCCAGACCTCCTGACTCCAAGCAGCCGGTCGCCCCCTCCTCTGGATTCGTCCTGTCCCCCAGCCAAGGCCCCGAACTGGGTGGCAAGGACACACTGGTCAACAGGGTAAGAAGGCAGCCATGTGACAGGGCCCGGCTGGCGTGGAAACCCCGAGATTCTCGGAGTCCTGAGGCCAGGCTTCTTCCAACTCTAGTGCCTCCCTGTCCCTCGAGCCCGGCCAGACCTGATGCTCCAGGGGGTGTCTCCCCCCAAGGAACGTGTCCTAACCTTTTAAGTGATTGGCAAGCATCCGAGAGGCATGTCACCAAGGATACAGGAATGTGACGACCTCAGGTTCTCAACCCCCGTCCCGGCAGGAGCCCGTCTGTTGCCCTTGTGCCCCTTGTTCTTGGTCACACGGAGGCAGAGGGTGCACCTTCGGCTGGAGGCCCCCAGGCCCACGTGCCTCCCATCAGCCTGCTCCCAGGGAGCCCAAGGCCAAGGTCAGGGGACGGCACGCCCATTGGCCCCAGGCCGCCTGTGGCCCGGCTTCAGGACACAGCCAGCGCCCTGGCTTCCTTCACCCAAGGAAACCCTCGGGACTGGGGTTCCCACTGTGCCACCAAGTGTTTCTTCCAGCTCAGCCCCACCTTGCAAACTCCCGTCCAGCCGTTTGCCCTGAGCAGTGAGGGGTTCAGGTTAAGTGTGCACTCTCCCCGGCCCTGCAAGAGCACTGGGGGCCGGGGCAGGGGTCGGAGCCCTGCATTTGCCACCCACATCCCAGTGAGACCTGCAGCGCTTATGTCACTCCCAGAGCGTCTGAGAGGGTGAGACCCCTGCCCCTCCCGCGGCTGAGACGCTGCCCGCACTCTTGGCCGGCAGCAATCAGGGCTGCTCTGTGGCCGACAGCCGGCTTTGAAGTTTTGCTTCTTTTGAAAAAACAGACCGAAAAAGAAAAACAAGATGCAGCCGGCGAGGCCTGGCGGTTAAGGCGCCTGAGCGGGGCCGGGCCTGGTGCCTGTCCGCTCAGTGAGGAAGGACAGATGGAGGCTCCGGGGTGCGTCCCGGTCGAGGCATCTCTAAGCCTCATAAGCCTCAGTTTCCCCTCAGTGAAATGCAGTCTGGGAAAGGGGAGAGGCCGGGGTCAACGAGCAAACACTTGGGATTGTTTTTGTGCCCTCCCCCCCGCATTTTCCTAATGTTGTGTAATTTACGATTTCTTTTTTAATAGTAAGTCTTTTTAAAGATTTATTTTATTGTCTTTGACAGAGACAGAGAGAAGGGGGAGGGCCCAGAGCCGTCTCCATAGTTGCACATCATCAGTTTTCAACATGGTTTCGTTCCACACAGGTGGGCGGGGGGCCGTGCAGGGCAGGAACCGGGCTGGGGGCCTCCTGCATGGGAAGAGCACCCCAGTTCAGCCTATGGGTCCTCACGGGCCGGGGCTGGGATTCGATCCTCAGTCCCCGGGGCTGCAAAGCCAACGCTCAACCGGCCGAGCCGTCCGGCTTCCGTAATCTCCATTTCCTACTGTACATTTGCACTCACTGTAGAGAGATTCCGACGAGGCGGGCAGGTTTCGCTTGCATGCCCCCGGTGGAGGGGGACAGGCCCATGGGCTTCGGGGCCATTGTCTACGGATATGGATCCCCCGCTGCGGTTTCTACCCTGGGCCCCCGTCACTGGGACGCGGCTCCACCAGGTTGGGGGAGGGTGCAGGCCCCACGGGGGGCGTGCAGAGCGCTGCTTCCTCCGCAATGCACAGGGGACTGTGGGGCTTTGGGTGTGCATGCGTCTGTAGGTGAGCCCACGTGCGCGCTCCCCGGCGTGCGCGCTCCCCGGCGTGCGCGCTCCCCGGCGTGCGCGCTCCCCGGCGTGCGCGCTCCCCGGCGTGCGCGCTCCCCGGCGTGCGCGCTCCCCGGCGTGCGCGCTGTTGAAAGCGCCTTCGCATTGGCAGCTGGGCGCCCCCTCGGGCGGGCGTGTGGCCCCAGGAAGGGTTCCCGGGAGGAGTGGCCTGGATGGCGGCATCCTCACGTGCTTCCTACGGTTCATCAACGGCGGCGTTTTTCTGAACCTGGGGGGCGATGTGAGCTCTAAGGGCGCTGGCTGGCCCCCGGCACCGGCTCACACCGGCCTCCCCCGTCCACAGTCCTCGTCCCGCCGTGCTGGGCTCTGCTGCACCAACTGCCACACGACCACCACCACGCTGTGGCGGCGCAACACGGACGGCGAGCCTGTGTGCAACGCCTGCGGCCTCTACATGAAGCTGCACGGGGTGAGCGGCGCGGGTGCTCGGGGCGTAGGGGGCGGGGCAGGCACGCAGGGCAGGCGCAAGGGGCGGGGCATGCGGGACGCACAGGGCGGGGCAGGCACGCAGGGCAGGCACGCAGGGCGGGGTGTGCAGGACGCACGGGGCGGGGCAGGCACGCAGGGCAGGTGCAAGGGGCGGGGCTTGTGGGACGCACAGGGCGGGGCTGGCACGCAGGGCAGGGCGTGCAGGACGCACAGGGCGGGGTAGGCACGCAGGGCAGGGCGTGCAGGACGCACAGGGCGGGGCAGGCACGCAGGGCGGGGTGTGCAGGACGCACGGGGCAGGGCAGGTGCAAGGGGCGGGGCTTATGGGATGCACGGGGAGGGGCAGGTGCAAGGGGCGGGGCGTGCGGGACGCACGGGGCGGGGCTGCCCTGGGTCACGTGTCCGGCCCTCCCTGCCCTGAGAGCCCAGGGGGCGGGGTAGGAATGCAGCAGGCGTGGCCGTGGCCATGTTACACGTGTGTGACACACATGGCCCCACGCCCACACCGTTACTTTCAGGCCCGTTGTGCAGAGGGGCTCCCTGAGACTCAGCCCCGGGCGGGGGCAGAGGCCGACACCTAGTCTCCCGTCTGCCCCCGGGTCCCCCTCCCCCCATGGCCGTGTGGTGGGGCGGCCCCTCCCGCCCCCCATGCTGGGCAGCAGCTCAGCCCCAGGTCTGTGGGGACACGTGGGCTCCAGCGGTGACTGGCTCTGCGGTGGCAGATCAGGCCGGTGATTGTGCCGGAGGCCCGGCCACCCACCCTGCCTGTACCTGCCAGGTGCCCAGGCCCCTGGCGATGAAGAAGGAAAGCATCCAGACGCGGAAGCGGAAGCCTAAGAATGTCACCAAGACCAAGGGCTCCTTAGGTGCGGACCAGGCCACCAGGGTGCCGGGAGGGACGGGGCCAGCGCCTCGGGCAGGACTCGCTTTGAGTGTCTCACATTCCACCATTAGAGATTCACTTGTTTGGTGCAAGCTTGGTCCTCCTGGCTGGGGGAGGGGCTGGCTGCCCTGCGCTCACCCAGTGCAGGGGGGCAGGAAGGACTAGGGGAGCCACTCCCAGCCCCCCTCACTCTGGGTGGCCAGCATGGCTACTCCTGACAGTTTCACAAACGCCCCACCTTCTCTCCCAGGGTCTACAGGTGACAACACAGCCTCCCCACGGTCCTCCCTCCCCAACCCTGACGGCTCAGCGGCCACTTTGAAACCCGAACCCAGCCTGGTGTCCCCATCCTGCCCTGGGCCCTGCGTCACCTCCCAGGTAAGTTGAACGGGCTGGTGTGGGTGCCCAGAGTGGGCCCCCAGGCCCCTCCTCAGGGAACCCTGACCCCGGGCCCCTCCCGGGAGGGCAGGGCTGGGCACACAGGTGGCCATCGGCGCTGAGAGCTGGCCCGTGGCGTGATCGGCACATCCGCTCCCGAAGGGAGGGCTGCCAGCCCCACGCGAGGCCACAGCTTTCTCACGGGTCCCCATCCTCCCTGCAGGCCTCCGGCCAGACGGACGACCCCTTAGCCCCCAGCCACTTGGAGTTCAAGTTCGAGCCCGAGGACTTCCCCTTCTCCTCCACGGCCTTGGGCCCCCAGGCGGGCCTCGGGGGCACCCTGCTTCAGGACACCTGGTGTGCTCTGGCCTTGGCCTAGGACCCCGGTCACCCACCGGACACACCTCGCTGCCTGTGCTGCTGCAGCGCAACAGAGAGACCGCCGGCCCACCCGCCAGGACCGCCGGGAGCCATGGGCTCTGGGGGGTCCGGGTACGTGGCAGGGGGACTTCTATGGACAATCAGGCTCCAGAGCAGGAGGACTCGAGCCCCCCACAACCGACACGGGACCCCCCGATGCTGCATGAGGCCTGGAACCATACAGCCGCACTGGCCGCTCCGGCCGAGGCTGACCGGCGTACCCTCCGCCACCCACCTTCAAATCCACTGTCACCATTGGGTTCACAGGTCCCAGCCTTTTGTTGTAAAGCCGGGATCCCCAGTAGAACGGCCGAGGCCGGCTCGTGGGACGTGCAGGTCGCCCCCAGGCCTTGGGGTCTGGTTCCCGTGTTGGAATGACAGAACCACAGCGCGGAGAACTTCCCTCCTCAGGGCGCGGGGCGGCTGGGGACACGTGTGCGGGGCGTGTGCTGTGCCAGGGCACCCCCCACGGGCAAGCCCCCCACACTGCGGTCACCAGGGCCTGGCATGTTTATCTGGAGGGTTTCCCCAGAGGCCTCGTGTGACACTGTCTGGGAGCATCCGTGGTGGTCACCGAGGGGCCGCGCGTCACTTCCGTTCGGAGACCGCCTCTCACCAAGACCCGATTTGTCCAGGGAAGCCGGAGACTGGATTTCTCTCTCTTACGTAAAGTCTTCCCACTGGAAGTCTCTCTCCCAGTGTGATTCCAAAACCCTCTCCATGTGGCGAGTCACGTCCGGCAGCTGCGGGGCAGCCGCCGCTTTGGGGGTGTCGGCCCCGGAGTCAGCCCCCCTGCAGCTGCCCCTCGGGGGTCACCCGGCCCCGCCTCCACGTGATGTTGTCTCAGCGTGTGTTTCAAAGACAGAGGAGGCCGCAGGGAAGATGTACAATAAAGACCGCAACTTTGCTTGCCTGGCCCACCACCCGTGGGGTTTCCCGGCCGCGTCCCTGACCCGTGGGCAGCCCAGGCCCCCGGGGGTGTTGGGGGCGTGAGGGAGCTCGTAAACGCCGGCGCCTCCCAGGTCACCTGCCAGCTGTGTTCCCCATCTGTGACTCAGGACCCCAGGCTCGACCCAGGCCAGGGACGGCCCTCGGGACAGCCCTCAGGGCTGGGCCTGTCTAGCGGTTCCAACCAGCACCTGCAAGTGGACCGGACGGGAGAGGTGGGGGAAGTGGCTGAGCCTGGGGCTCGCAGGCCCGGGGGCCAGACGTCGGACCCCCGTCCCGGGAGGTTTGGCTGCCCGCTCCTCGTCTCCACACCCGCAGGCTGCCTTTCCCGGAGACCGTTCACAGTGAAGAAACTGAGGCCCAGCTGGGGAGGGGAGCCCCGCATCCAGCCTCCCTCACCTCCTGGCCCATCACGTGGGCCTCCCGCTCCGTGCGGGTGGGTGCTGTTCTCCGTCCATCCTGACGAGAGACGGCAGGCAGGAGGTCACGGGAAACTCAGGTGACACACACAGCCTGGCACCGGGCAGCGCGGGGAGCCCAGTGGCTTCTGCGGAACCTGTTTCCCCAGCTGTGGGTGCTGGGCCCGTGCACAGGCCCCGCGAGTCCCCGGGATGCGGAGCCAGGGCTCAGCGTGCCCAGACGCGGGAGGCTTCCCGGAGGTGATGGGCGGGACAGTGAGGACAGGCAGGTCCCCAGGGTGGGGGAGGAGGGCCGGATGCCCCAGCGCCGGCACCCCGTCCACCCCTGACTGAGGGTCACCAAAGAGGGACGGAAGGAGCCATCTTGTCAGTTCCAAGGCCGAGCCCAGGATGGGGCGGCGAGCACCCCACCTCTGGGCATGGGCATTGCGGCTAATTTAAGCCTTTCTGCCGAGTGCCTCTGCGGGGCAGGAAGCTGTCAGGGCCCGCAGCCTTAATATAGCCATCGGGCACCTCCTTCCTGTGGCGCTTCCTCCTGCCCAGCCTCCCTGCCCGCGGCTCTGCCCGCTGCTCACAAACAGCCGGACATGGGGAGACCTGCAGGCCTGAGCCCCCCGGGCCGCCCGTCAGAGCGGCGGGGCGCAGAGGAAGACGCTCCGTCTGCACACTCCCTGCTCCAGGAGGTGGGGCAGACGTCGAGGGAGCTCGGAGGAGGGGAGCCCCGTCCTGTGACCCCCTCCCCATCCTGCGACACCCCCTCCCAGCGGCAGAGCACCCACTGACCCCCGCTGGGCTCTGTGCTGGGGGCGCGGAGGGAGAAGACCCTGCTGGTGGAGCCGGAAATCGGAGCACGCGGGGCATTGAAAAGCGGGGAGATGCTCAGGGCCCCCCCGCCGGCTGAGGCTGCTTGAACCAGAGCCGTTTATAAAGCACCGAAAGCCCTCGCTGCTTCAGCCCCAAGTGCCCAGGGTCCAGCCTGCAGAGGCGGCCCCCCCAAGCACACACGCATGTCCCCACCACGGTGCCCGGTGGGTGGCACCCAGCGGTCCTGCTGTAGTTGGCCAGGGGGGCATCGTTGTGCGTCCCTGTCCCACGGGGTGTGTCCCTCCCCGGGCCCCGTCCAGCAGTGCGAACCCTGAAGCTTCCCAGTGGGCCTGGGGGGGCCTCCTCAGCTGCAGCTCGGGGCAGCTCGGCCCAGAACGGCACAGACCCCCCAGGACACGCGTGGGAGAATCACGCAATGCCGATGGCAAAGGAACATCATCCTTGGGGGGAGCCAAGCAGATGCCCCCTTTATATTTGACCCAACAAGGGCCTTTCTCAGAGAAGGCCGGCCACAGCCGCCCCCGCGTCCGGGGAAGGCTCCCCGACTTCACCCCGTCACTGCTTTGCCACGAGCCCAGGACAGTCCGTGGCGGCTCAGGGCTGCCATTCTCCTCGCTGCGTGGACAGGCGCCCAGAAGGAGACCGACGTGGAGCCCCCGTGGGCCCCCCGTGTGGGATTAGGGGCCAGAGAGGCCGGGGGTCCCTGAGCCTGGGAGACTGCAGGCCCCGGGGTGCCCCGGTCGTCCCCCCGCAACACCTCAGCTGGGGGGCCGAGCCCGCCCCCACGAGGAAGGGGCTGCAGTGGGCGGCCCCCCCGGTGTGCCCTGCGAGGCCCGCCAAGATGTTGACACGGGCGGCTCCAGCCGCCTTATTTATTATCTGATAACGGGCTCCCGGCACCACTGGTGGGCGGCGTCTGGCCGCCCTGGGGCCTGGGGGAGGGACGCGGGGGGCGGGGGCCAGAGCGGGACGCGTCCCCGGGCCAACAGCCTTGCTCCTCCGCACCCAAGGAGGAATGCGGGTCCTGCACGGAAGGGCCCCCAGAGAACCCCCCGCTGGGGGCCTCCTCGCCGTCCAGCCCTCCCACCCAGATGCAGCCCAGCCCCCCCCACCCCTTGGCCCTGAACTCGGACTTTCCATGATGCAAATCTGGGCCCGTGTCTCCCTGGCTTCCAAGCGCTCAGCTGGCCGCCCCGCGGCCTCAGGACTCCATTGTCCCAGCACCTACGTCCGCTCCTGGGGGCAGGGGACACCGGCCAGCGTCCAAACGCATCCCGCCTCCGGGCCTTTGCACGTGCCGTTCCCTGTGACCGCGACCCCCTTCCTGACTGTGTGCCTCCCATGGTGCTTCGGGGTCAAGGCCTGCCCACGCCCCCTCCTGTCTCAGGCAGCGCTGGGAGCCCGCACCCCACAGGGCTCCACCGGCAACACCGTCACCGTCACCGCCGCCCAGGGCTGCCCGAGCCCCGGGGAGGCGCCCTAGACGCCCAAGCAGAGGGCACGGGTTCAGTGACCGAGGAAACGTGTGTAGGGGGCCCTGAAAGACCAGAGTCCCCGAGAGGCTGAACAATCACGGCTGAGCCTACAGTGTTTCTCCCTAAACTGTCTCTGAGCACCTACAGCCACAGGGAGGTGACAAAGGTGGCCTCCCGGGGTCGCCCCGGCCAACCCTGACCCCCCAGGTCACTGTCTCCTCCCAGGCGGGGACCACAGGGGTTCCTGGACACCAAACCACAACCCAAGTAAGTTCCTTCCCAGCGGGGCTTCGGCAGAGGGAGGTGACGTCACTGTCCCCTATGCTCGGCCTTTGAGACGCCGGTCTGCACGCTGAGGACAGCCAGGGGTGGGGACAAAGGGGGTGAGGGGTGTCCCCGAAGGAGGATTTGCGTGGGGTTGATCCTTACAGGCCACGCTCTCAGAGCCTGGGACGGGGACGGCGACCCAGCCCCAGGCGGACCCGCAGGAGCGTGGACGTTGGCTCTGCCCTCCACGCTGCTGAGGTGTCCAGCTCGGGTGCCGGGGCCCCGGGCCTGTTCCGGGTCAGGGGGCCGGGCGGGCCGGGCGCCCCCGCAGGTGTGCAGGCCCTTGGAGAGGACGGGGCCCTGCCAGGCGCCTTCAGAGCCCTGGGCTCCCTGGTGGCCACACGGCAGGGCGGCCTCGCCCGGAAGCCCATGGGCCCGGCTGAGTTGGCCGGTTTCTGGTCCCCAGAAGTTTGGACGTGACCCCAGGCGGGATGGAGCCGCGGGCCCTAACATGGTCCAAGGTCTTCCTGTCTGACCTCCACACTCATTATTTCTAAGTCAGTCTCCTGTGTGTGAAGCGGGCCAAGTTGTTCAACATAAACATCTTAGCGATTACACAACCGTCCCGCCCTCCCCTGGCTCGTCCTCGCTTCTCGATGCGCCAAGGGCCTCGGAGCAGCGCTGTGGGCAGGCCCCTGGCTCTCGACCTCGGAGGCCCCGGTGGCCAGGACTGAGGCGGGTCAAGCTGGACCCACAGTGGACCCTGTGCGTGAACCAGGAGGGAGGGGTGAGGCCGTGAGGGGCGGCCGGGAGATGGAGAGACGGAGGCAGTGAAGATAGACGCAGAGAGGAGCCCCCGCCCGGTGGGCCGTTTGGGAACTTGTGCCCCTTCCTCACCCGCCATGGTGCCCGTTGGACAAAACGGGGTGACACTGGTGCCAGGGAGGACCCAGGAGCGTCGGGCCCCCAGCCTGGACTGGCCGGGCACGTGGGGCCTTTTGGCCAGTGCTTCCCAGGGGAAGAGGAGGCAGGTGCCCGGGGTCACAGGGGACAAAGGGGAGGAGTTTTCTCTAAAGATTTGGAAGGAAACGCCGAGGACCCTTGGTGCCAGGTTCCTTCACGGGCATCTCCTCCTAGCAATTCCTAAATGAGAGGGTACGGGAAGGGACCCCCATGATGCCGGGCCCAGCTGGCCAGGAGCGGCTTGATTGGTGGGCAACCCCAAGGGGGCGGGCGGTCCCCTGACCCTGGCGCCCAAGGGCACTGCCCAGCTTGAGGCTGGCAAAGGGGCCAGCCCTTGGTCCAGCTTAGAAAGCCTGGGGCCTCAGGTTGGGGGTGCGGCTCCCCCAAGGGGAGTGAGCAGCGGTCCTTAGCTTGAACGTGGTGCCCTTAGGGAAGGGGGACAGCCAGGATGGCGGCCAGTGGGCACGACGTCCTCAGCTGAGCTGAGAACCGGGATGAGCGGCCTTGGGGGGCCCTTCCCTCAGGGTCCCCTTGCCTGGGTTCTAGAAGGATCGTGACGGGGACAACCACCCCCTCCGGGAGCCCCTCTGAGCCCTCCGTGCAGAGCCCGTCCGTCCGGAGCCCTGAGCGGGCCCCGCGCCCCACCGGGCGATTAGGGAGAGGGGATGAGTTTTTCTGAAGCTTTGGAACTAAGCACAGAAAACGCTTCGGTCCGGGGCGCTGAGGCTGAGCCGGCTCCCAGGTCTCAGCTCCCTCCCTAAGCTCCCCCGGGATTTCCTGAGGAAGGATTCAGGACCCTCAGCCCTGCCCGCCCTCCTGACTGCACCACAGGGTCCCCCGAGTCCTGCCCGCGCCCCCCGAGGCTGGGTTCTGAGCGGTTCCGGACCCGCCGCGCCTGCAGGAGCTCACAGCCACTGGCAGATAAATCTCCCTTGTTTATCTTATGAACAGGAGGGGACGTTAAGGACTCGCAAAAGCTCATCTACGCACATCGGGGCCAAGAGACACTTAGAGCCCCGGCCCCTGGGGTGGGGGAGGAGGGCTCAGGGAATTCAGTCAGGCCGGGGCCTGTAGGCAGCGAGGACCCCAACCCCAGGCCCCAAGGTCACACAGCGCCCTGGGGAGAGAACGTGGGGGCCCAGGACCGATGCGTGTGGCCCCAGTCTAGTGAGCGGGGGCCACACGCATCGAGTCCCAGGGCTCTGAACCATGGGGACGGTCTCCCGCCCACAGAAAACCCAAGTGCCGGCTGGGAGGCCACCGGGGACACGCTCATGTCACCTGCCCGGCCCTGCCTGGCCCTGGACAGCCACCTGCCCTCCCGGGTCTGTGTTCCGTAAGAGACGCTCGGCCCCTCGCACCTCCCCTCCCCATCCCCGCAAGGTCCCAGCAGAACTCAATAAAGACCAGGGCCGGGCGGAATCGGTGAGGGCAGAACCGATATCGGATCGAAGTGCCCGCCCGCCCCAGGGCCCGGGGCCCTCCAGGCCCACAGAGAAGGGGGCTCAGCCCCTCCCGGCCGCCCTGGGGACCCAGACTCTCTGGGCTCCGTCCCCAGCAGCGAACCGTCCAGAAGAACCTCAACGGGACAGACAATGGGGGCTAAAAATACCCCCGAGGCCGGCAGGAAGCATTTCCCAGGATGGCCTGAGTTCTGTCCACGGAAGTTATAAATACCGAATAATGCTCGTTCACAGCCATCCGTCATCTGGGGACAGCCACGTCCTTTGTGGGGACCAGGGATGTTTTTCCAGATTTGTAATTTACTGCTCTTTACATTTAAATCCAGCTACAGCCAAAAAAAAAAAAGGAAAAAATGAACAAAGCAGGGTCTCCCCGGAGCCCCTGAGAGCCGGGAAGATCAGGAGTCCGGCCACAGCCATCGGCCCCCATTGGCTGCCCCAGATCTGGCAGCAGGACAACCACGTGTCCCCCGGGGACCTCCAGGCCATCCCCAAACAGCCCAGGTCAGTCCTGAGTCTGCCTCCCAAGTGGGGCTCCAGGTCCTGCACACGGCACCCCCTGTCCACCCACCAGGACCCCAAAGCCTGCTCCTGCCGTCTGCCCCTGCCCTCCAAGCAGGGGCTCCAGGGTCCCCAGGGCCTCAGTCACACTGCCAGCCCTGCAGGCTGACCTCCTGCCCTGGACCCTGCAGCCCTCACGCCCCCCTCCCCTCGCAGGGCTCCTGTGTGCCCCACGCCCCTGGCCCCCGGGCCCGGTGGGTCTGTCCCGTCCTTCCAGGCTGCGTGGGGCGGCTGCGTCCCTCCCAGACCCGTCCTGTAACCTCACAGCCCGGGGTCTTTCCATCTGTCCCCACTCCCAGCTCTGAAATGGGTCCTGTGGGGCCCTGTTCATCCCTGCACCCCGGGGCCTGCTCAGACCTGGCGGACAGCAGGCTGGGACCCTGCAGTCCCCGCTGGCGTGTCCTGGGCACCTGCATGGGCACCTGCATGGGCACCCGCTGAGCACCCTCTGAGCCCCAGGGATGGGCCGTGGGGGGATGGGAACCTGTGCAGGGTCCAGCCTAAAGGTGGGACTCAACCGGCAGGTGACAGGAGCACCCAGCTCACCGCAGGGGAAGCAAAGCAATAAAGGGCCCCCGTGTGGAGGTCGCTGGGGGGCAGCCATGATCCCCAGGGGAAGTGGGGTATCTCGCCAAGGCCCTGGGGGCCTGGGCAGCGACCAGGTGCAGGCCAGCCGTCCCCCACCCCCCAGGATGCAGGACAGCCCAGGGCCCTGAAGCATCTGCCCAGGTGACGGCTCCGGGCTGCACCCACCCACCCGCCTGGCTCCCAGCTGCTCCATGGCCTCAGGGGGCTGTGAACAGCAGCTGGGTGGTCAGGAAGGGGCGGCCCAGGTCTCAGCAGCCTGGGTGGGGCAGCCGGGGTTAATGGCCTTGGGGACATCTGCCACATGCAGGGTGCATGGGGTGCCCAGTGCAAAGGTTCCAGAAAAAAGAAAAACAGCCATAAACCAAAGGGCAGCGCTCCCATGAACAGAGAGCTCAGGCGGCTGCCCTGCTGGGAGCTTCACAGGCCATGGGGCCCCCGCAGGCGGCCGTCGGGGGGCCTCTGGGCCGGGGGAGGCGGAGGCGTAAGCGGGGGCCCAGCACCTACTGGGGACACTGACCCATGTGTGGTCCCAGAGCCGGGCCGGGCGGCAAGGGGACGGCCAGGGACAGGTCCCTGTCCCTATGCACTTGCTCCAGCAGGAGGCCACACACACGTCCCTCCCACTGCCAGGGACCTGGCCCAAGTTCAAGGGGAGCAGCCAGGACCACCCCAGCGGGGGAGGGCCCAGAGGTTCTGACCTTCCGCTGGGCGCACCCCCGGCTGGGGTCCCACCCTGCCGCTGCCACGCGCGTGCGTGTGAACACTGAGCGGCCACGTGGGCAGGTGCACTCTGACCCCTGCGTGGTCTGTGCGGGGCAGGTTGGGTTCAGGGGTGTGCGGAGCAGGTGGAGAGAAGCCTGGGGCTGGGGGGCGGGTGTGGGGGGAGGAGGCGGGCCTGGAGGAAGAGGAGATGAGGGAGGGGAGATGCCTGGGCCCCACGCAGGATCCTCGTGACACCCGGGAGAGGTTGGGGCAGCAACCGCGGCCATCGGGCGCCTGCAGTCAGTTTCTATTCACGGCATCTGGACAGGCGGCTGCAGCCGACAGAACCCGGGGCCCACGGCACAGCCCCCGCCCGGTCCGGGACAGAGGGGTGGGTGTTCATGCAGCCGCCCAGCAGGGTGGGGGTCGTGCCAGGCTGCTGCTGGCGCGGGTGTGGGCCTGGGCCTGCTGGGGACACATCCGATGGCAACGCCACAGCCAGAGCTGCCGGGGGCCCGGCTGACAGGGGAGGGGGCCCCTTGATTCCTTCCCAGGCCTGCATCCTTGAGCAGCCGTCAGCCACGGCCCCAGAAGCGGGGAGGAGGACAGGCTTAGAATAACGTGCGTCCCACTCCCTGGTGAGAGGACAGTGGGCTCCCCCGAGCTCTCACCAGCGCTGGGCTTTAGCAAATAGACCATCGTCTTCCTCTCAACACTGATGCTGGGCTGAACAGAGTGGATGAGCAATGCTTGAAGGAGTGAATGCACAGGGGAACGAATGCACAGGGGAACGAATGCTCAGAGGGATGAATGCTCAGAGGGATGAGCGTGTGAGCATTTCCTGTGCCCTCCAGGGACACACTGCTCTGTCTTCACATTCAGTCAACCAGACCTGCAGCCCGAGGCCCAGTGTGCACGTCGCCCGTATGGCCAGCAGCAGGACAGAAGTCAGCACGGACCACAGGGCCTGGCCCCATGACCCTCCAGACCCCCAGGCCGAGACCTGGATGGACGACCACACGTGTCTACAGCCACAGCATCGAGGAGGGGCCGGTGCAGGGACTGGGCTCACACTCCGGCTCTGCACATCCCGGCTGTGTGGCCTTGGGCAAGTCACTCAGCCTCTCTGGACCTTTTGACAGTCTCAGCCCTGCTTGTTATTGCAGAGGTTGGAAGTCCCCAAGGCTACCAGGGGGGACAGGATGGTGAGCACAGGCGGGGGCCCCCACTTCACACCCAGACCAAGCTGCCAAGCCCTGCCTCCTCCTTGCCCCCCGCTTTGCTTCTGGGGCCCAGTTTCCTGGGTTCTGCGGGCCCACCGTGAAGGAGGCGGGGCCCCACCCTCCTGGAGTGGTGTGTGAGGGAGGCGGGACAAACAATCGCAAAGGAAAACGGGGAGACAAGTGAGTCCTGGGGAAGCCGGGATGGCTCAGTGAGTTAAGCGCTCACTTTGCAGCACCGGGGACAGAGGATCGAATCCCGGCCCGTGTGGACCCATATGCTGAACTGGGAGCTCCCCCAGCTCAGTTCTCTCTCTGTCTCTGTATCTCTCTCTCTCTGTCAAAAATAAATAAAAAATAAATAAATCTTTAAAAAAAAAAAAGAAAAGTGAGTCCGCAGATGCACACACCCTGAGCCGGGCCCTGAGGGGCGAGCAGACAACGGAGGGAGGCGGCCTCAGGGGGCCCATGAAATGCCCAGGCCCTTGTCTCACGATCGGGGGCCCCTGCCTTGGTGTTGGGGACAGACTGGCGGCAGATAGCTGTGCACGCAGGAGCGGGCAGGGGCACCGAGCACCCGCGGACCCCTGAGCAGCAGCAGCCAGGTGGGCGGAGTGAAGGCCGCGTCCCTCCTTCACTATGGTGACCAGATGGTAACATTGGTAAAGCGGGACACCACTGACCGGGGGGAGGGGGTTCTTGATTAAAAATTGGGTCTATCTCCTGCCGTTCCCTAGCTTGTCGTGCATTCTTTCCAAACATCGGGACTTTTTTAAAACGCCGCGGGACGCGGGACAAATTGTTAAAAATTGGGACTGTCCCGCCCAAAGCGGGACGTCTGGTCACCTTATCCTTCACGCATCCGCTCGTTCAGCCCGGCTGCACGGGCTGAGAGGGTGAGGGTGCGCCCGGGTCCCCCCAGGGCTCACATGAGCACGGGTAACGCTCCGGTCTCGGTGTCTCTGGGTGCCCACCGGTCCCCTCAGTCTCCTGGGTCCCCCGAGATTCCCACCGGCCAGCACAACCCCACTCAGATGGGTTTCAGGACAGACCGGGCACAGCGGTCAGCGCTGCGGGTCCTGAGAAGCTGAGCCTCCGGGGACGGCTGTCGGGAAGGGACCCAGCACTCCGGGCCCCCCACCCTCCCTCCGCTGCCCCCCGGCCTCGGACACACGGGGCCGCCTTCCGAGGGCCCGGGAGGGTCCCTTCCCCGGGAGAGGCCACCGTGGCTCTGCCTTTGATCTTCCCGGAGAGCAGCGGCTTCTGCTCCGTGTCCTCCATGACAATGACAATTGTTTATTAGTTCTGAAATAGCTGAAATTCATGTCAAACATCCCGCATGTTAGCAAATGTTTATGAAGTGCTATCGCCGTTTATGTAGCCGCGTGTTTGGGAAAGCGGCATAGGATGTAGCGGACCACACAGGCGTCCGCCCCAGGCCGTGGGGAGGGGGTCCCAGAGCCCGGCCCCACCTCCCAGCCCACCCTGTTCCCCCGGCTCCCACCACCGCTCGAGGTCGGGGAAGTGGCCCCCGGGCTACGGAGCCATCCTCCAATGTCGGGTTCACGGCAGGGGGCGTCCACCGCCTCTGCTTCTGAACTAAAAGGGGGGTCTCCCTCCTTGCGGGGGGGACATTGTTGAAGCTTCACAGGGCCCCTACCCCCGGGCAGGCCTCAGCCCCAGAATTGGAGTGGGGTGCGCTGTCCTGCTTGCCCCCCCGGATTTGGAGGTGTCCACTTAGCATCGTCTGGGAGGTGACGCCGGCTTCCTCAGGGGGCCGACCGGCAGGTGGCCCTCCATTCACTTCCCGAAGCTGCCAGGCTGACCTGGCAGGTGACAGCCCAGCCAGGCAGGGCTCCAGGACAAGACCCCCGTGGGGTCTGCCCTCCTGGGTGGCTGGTCCCAACAGGACTGAAAGGTGTCAACAGCCGCTTGCTGATGTTCCAAACGCGTGACTTTGCACAAGTGCGAGGGGGCGCAGGGCAGGGGTGAGGCAGACGTCAGCGGGCCGCTCGTCCACCCCAACCGGGGCTCTGCTCCCCGGGAGAGAGGAACCGCTGGGCAGGTGACAGCATGGGAACCTCAGAAAGGCCCCCGGCCTGTGGGGCCCCAGGAGACGCTGCTTCCCCGCCCCCACAGGACATGTGACTACGTCTGGGTGGGCAGGAGGGTGGGCCCCTCAGAAAGAGACCGGAGGGCGTCTGCCCGGGAGGACCCCCCGCCGGCCGTACCGCCCTCTGGCCCCTTCACGCACTCCTTGCAGCTGGCCCGTCGAGTGAGGATTTAACACCTGCACCGCGGCAGCCGGACCCCCTTCCGGAAAGAGCCGGTGACCACGAGTTCATCTGGCCCCCCACCCGCACGCACGACGAGCCCCCTCCCCAGACCTGTCACTGTTCAGACACCCCACAGCCCTCCCCCTGAAACTGCACCCCGAGGAAGGGGCTCGGGGCCCCTCAACGGCAGGCAGCTGCCCCCCGGGACCCTCCAGGCCTCCGGGACCCGTGGCAGCAGATGTTCTGATCCCCCTTCCCACGTCCTCATTAGGTAACTTTCTTGGGCCATAAAATTCTGACTTTTGATATTTTCAACTCTTGTTTCTCATAAAACAACGCTGCGAGCGTGTGTCTTTGAAGATAGGCGCGCCATTACCGTATCTTTACGACGTGTGCGGGATCCACGGGGTATGGACCGTGGCTTTCCCACATCACGCTCCTGCCCACGGGCATCCCCTACAACATCCCGGCTTTGACCCGGTCTCCCCCTACGGCCCGGAAGGCGCCCCCGCCCCAGACACCCCCGAGCAGCCTCTGCTGTGACCACGGGCCCAGCTCTCCGGGCCCACGGCGGTCGCGGTCTCCGCCACCCGCTCCCTGGCGTGCATCCCCGCAGCCGGAGGCCGTCCTGCTGGCTCTGGGCGCCTGCCGCGGCTCGGGCGCTGTTTATGTCTGAGGGCAAGTCAGCGGGAAAACCAGTTGT
The DNA here is from genome assembly GCA_004027555.1 of Craseonycteris thonglongyai. Lineage (NCBI taxonomy): Eukaryota > Metazoa > Chordata > Mammalia > Chiroptera > Craseonycteridae > Craseonycteris > Craseonycteris thonglongyai. The sequence goes on from PVKE010005982.1 coordinate 20,858, forward strand.
GAACTTCCTGGAATCAGGCGAGGAGGCCCCAGCCCGGCTCCAGGTGGGGTCTCAAGGTGAGAATCTCTGTCCCGGGGACCAGAACGCCTCGTCGGCCTCCAGGCTCAGGGGTCTGGGGCCTCCCCGGCTGCTGACCCCCCGGCAATGGGGCGAGGTAGACCGTCTACGAATGAGCACCTGGGTGGAACAGGCACCCCCACGTCCCGAAAAGGAGGCTGAGGTGGGGAAAGCTCGAGCTACCCCCAGGCCCCTCTTCCCCTCTGGGCCCCGGAGCTCCCCGCCACAGCCTGCAGGTGGGGGAGAGCCAGGGTCATTGCAGCCAGAACCCCAGCCGCTGCTCCGTGCAGGTGGACAACCCTGAACTCCACCCGGAAGGCCCAGCACCGAGCACACAGCACTAAGGGAGGACTCACAGCAAAGCTGCAGGAATCGGACCCTGCGGTGCTGGTGAAAGAACAGACAGACAGACCCACAGACAGGCCAGGGACAGACCGACGCTGAGGCAGCCACTCATCTTTGACCAAGGAGAAGGGACACAAACCCACCCAGAAATGTGCTCGAGACGGACCGCAGACCCACACGGAGAACCCAAGACCACAGATGCCCCGGAAGATAACGGGAGAGACCTGCACGGCCTTGGCTTCCGCAGTGACTTAGATACAAGGCCAGGGGAAGCCGGGAGGGCTCAGCGGGTTCAGCGCTCGCTTTGCAGCCCTGGAGCCCGAGGATCGAATCCCGGCCCCGGCCCGTGGGGACCCACATGCTGAGCTGGGCTGTGCCCCCCAGTTCAGTTCTTGCCGGGACCTATGCGGGAGGCTCCCGGCCCAGTTCCTGCCCTGCGCAGCCCTGTGCCCACCTGTGGAGTGAAACTATATGGAAAACTAATGTCAACTATGGAGACTGCTCTGGGCCCTCCCCCTTCTCTCTGTCTCTGTCTGTCTCTCTTTCTGTCAAAAAACAATAAAAATAAATCTTTAAAAAAATAAAATTAAATTAAAAAAAGGAACGCCCAGAAGCAGCCAATCCCGGGACAGAAGGCAGCTTCGCAGGTGCCCGGGGCTGTGCCTGGGGAGCCCCAGCAGTGAGCACGTGGCTCCTCTCTAGGGTGATGATGACAATGTCTGGGGGTCAGACAGCTGGGACGCGGGCGCTCACTGGGGAGGGTGCCGGGGCCCCTGCACCGCACTCTTTACGGTGGCTCCAATGCGCCCGTAGGCGGTCACACAGAGCCCTCTGGCAGGACACACAGGCCGCCTGAGCAGAGGTGACCCCGGGAGAGGACGCCAGGTGACAATACAAGACTTTGGCCTTCCGGGTAATGTTTTAGGGCTTTGCGAGGTGGCTCATCCTTTGTGGTTCTCGTGTTATCGAGAAGTAACTATAAATACAGAGCCCCCTGGGGAGGCCACGTGAAGGGCCCTTCCCCCTCACGCACCCCTAAGCCCCCTCCCACCACCACGGCCGCCCGCCTGGCCCACACCCACTCCCCAGCTCCAGGCGGGGCTCTCGGCATCAGGACCCTGTCTGCAGGGAGGATGCAGACACCACAGGAGGCGGCCTCACCCCTGCAAGGGCCCTATTAATAGGTGACCCATTTATCTGGGAGCCGGGGGTGCAGGGCTGGCCTAGCTGGGCCTCTGCCCACACCCACCATCCATCAATCCGGTAACACAAACAGGGCAGGACCGGTGGCTTTTAAAGGTGCTTCAGCCGAGGCTTTGAAGCCTTATCTGCCGCCCCGCCCACCGCGGGGATAAAAGCCCCCGAGGGAGAGCCGGGGGCACAGGGCTGTCCCAGGAAGCAGGCGCTGGGGGTCGCGGACCCCTCGGTGTGGGGAGGGCCCTGGGCTGGACTCGGGGGGCGGCCCCCGCCCACCCCGGCAGCCCCGGCTCGCAGCAAGCGGCCCCGTCAGCAGGAATGGCCGGCTCTGCGGGGACAGGAGGCACTGGGCCGTCCTGTGAGGCAGGGCAGAGACGTCTGAGGGGCGGGCGCTGCCCGGGAGCGCCTCCCACCCCCAGCACCCGGCTCCCAGGGCTGGAACCACCGCGCACTGAATGAATGCACGCTCAGCGAGGCTCCCGGTCCATCCTCACGCCAACGCTGCAGGGTCGCAACCCTCACTAGGGGTCACGAGGGAGTAAAGGAGGCTCGGAGAGCGAGCGCCAGCCGGGCACGCCCACCCTGTGCCCTGAGCCCCAGGCAGGGCCGTGACGATGAGCCTGGAGCTGTTCTTGGACAGCAGCACAGACAAGCGGCTGAGTGAGGGGCCAGGAAGGACGGTGGGCGCCTGGGCCGCCCCATCCGCGGCCCCGCGGATCCCCAGCACCGCCCCCTCCTCTGTCCTCGGCTCCAGAGGCACGCAGCGTTTGCCCGGTGTCCCTCCAGCCACTGACTGGCCCCGTGGGGCCACGGGTCCCCTGGCCAGACACGCACACTCTCCGCCCACTGGGTTCCTGGCTGTGCCCCCGCGGGTGTCCCTGCACCTAACGCTGTCAGAACACCCTTAACTTCCTTCTCCCAACAGCGCGCCGCCATGCGCACAGTGGGTGCTTGGTTAGGGGCCTCCGGGCTGGCAGGGGCCTCCCCAGGGGCAGGAAGTCCCTCAGACCTCAGCAGGGCGGCTTCCAATAGCAGCTCCAAGTTTCCAGGTACTGAGCTCTGTTAGGGACAGGCCCTGAGCTCAGAACCCCCAGTTCACAGGCCGGGAAACCGAGGCCAGAGAGGTCAGCCCACAGCAAGCCAGGACATGAGGCAGGAGGGGCCCCTGCAGCCCACCTGTGCCCCACGGTGACCGGACCAGCGGCCCACGCCCTCCCGCCCGCCCCGGGTCGGACGCCCGGCCGCTCCGTGTGAAGTGGCCAGAGGCGCGGGCCGGGCGTTATGGGGAAACAATTCCATCTCTATGTGGGTTCAGACCTGACCCGTTCTGCCACTTTCTGCCCGATGGCAGAACCCGTTGGGCGGCTTCGGGCGGCTCTGCCGCCTTGCTGCTCCCGGCCGGGAGAACCCGGAACCTGTCCGGCGGGTTTGGCCAAAATTGTAACCTGCTGCCTGCGCAGGTTCACACACTGTCTCCTGGCAGGAGCGCTCCAGATCAGCAGGACGGTCCACGCAGGCTGGCGCGGGACGGGGGCCATGTGAGTCCCTGGGGTCCCCAGGCTGGGCAGCTCCAGCGGCCGTCCGTGGGGGAAGGGCTGGGGTCGCCGTGGGTGCGCTCGCCCCCCGCCGAGGCGGGAGCCCCGGCCCCTGCTCACCTGCTGGGGGGCACCTGGTCCAGGGCGCCGGGTGGGAGCGGAGCCCAGGAGGCCTCCTGGGTGCAGAGGCGAGGCTGAGCCTGGCACTGCGGCAGCGGCAAGTGTCTCATCTGGTGAGGGTTTGGGGGGTGCCAGGAACCCCATCCTGGACCTGCCCCGCTGCTAGATCCTCCCGGGACAGGTGGGGGTGCAGCTCAGTGCTGGGCACTGGGGGACACAGCTGCCCTTGGCCGGGCGCCTCTGGGGGTGCAGTGCAAACGGTTCTGGGGGATGTGGATGCTGCCCAGCCCCCCTCCACTGACCAGCCTTGGGGTGTCAGGTTGCAGGACCTGCTGTTACCTGAGCCAGAGAGCAACACCTCAGCTCACTGGGAACGCGACTGCCTTGTTCCTCTGTGCACGTGCACGCAAGCAGGTGGGACACACAGTACGTGTGCACACGTGCACCCATGCACACGCGTGTGCGGCTCTCCCCAGGCTCATCAGCGCTGCGTGCGTGGCGGGGGAGGTGGGCGGTCTTGAGCGTTGAGGTGTGTGCTCGGACATGGTTAGGATCCCGCTGTGTCGGTGCAAGCGGCTGTGGGCGTCACACATGTGCACGTGTGTCGTGGGTCTCTGTGTCAGGCAGATGTTAGGAACCTCCCCGCCAGTGACACCTCTGTGGACATGACCTGCCACCCAGAACGGGCCCAGAAGGTGGTGAGGAGGCCCTGCTTCTGCCCTGGCCATGCCGCCTTGAGAGCCGGTGACTGTAGCAGGTGACGTAGCTGTAGGAGCCCCAGGTCCCCTCTGTGAACGGGGCCGCCGCCCCTCGTGGGTGAGTGTGAGGCCCCGGGAGCCACAGACCACATAGCACCAGTCAGGTGCCCGCACATGGGGGCTCCCAGACGGGCGTCTGCCCACCTGTCAACAGCTGGGTCACAGTAGCGCCAACTGTGTGCAGGGAGACCCACAGGGTAGGTGCACGGCCGGCGTCTGCCATGTGCCAGGGCTCGGCCAGGTGGGGACGACTGGTCACCCCAGACGCCCCCACAGAGCATGATGGACGCTGGGGCCTTGTGTCTGCTTGGAGCCTCTGCTGGACACGCGGTGGGGGCTCCATAAAGTCTCATGCAACACGCCTTCCATGGCTCGATGGGCTCCTGGCCCCACGCGGGCCCGGCAGGGGGGCGCTCGGCTCCCTCAGCGAAGCCCTGGGGTCACCATGGCGCCTCACTCGGCGCAGTGGCCGCTGCTACGGTTACTGCTGCGTCCCCATCGGTGTTTTGTGGGGAGGCGGACAGACAGACAGGCAGGGGTGGCCCTGATTGCGGAAGGTGGCCGGCGAGGGGAGGAGCCCAGGGCTAGCGCAGGGGTGGGGCGAGAAGCCACCCCTGGTGGGCTCGGTGCCTCCCCTGCCGTGGGGGTCAGACGGCTCCTGTCCTGGGCACGGCCACCAAGACTCAGTGAACCCAAGTGTCCACCTAGTGAGCCACCGTCCAAAGATGAGAGTGTGCGGCCTCACTGTTGGAACCCAAGACTTCAGCCACAAGTGGGGGGTGGGGGAGGTCCTTGTCCCCCAAAAGCACAGACATGAGCCTGGGGAGGGACCTGCCTCCCTGTCCCTCCCCTCATTCCGGGAGGCTGAGCCCCAGGGGACAGATCCGCCTACTTGGCCTTGTGCTAATGTGTCTCTGTCCCAGGAAAGCCACCCCGTCCCCACCGCACGGCCGCCCGTGTGCTGGGAAATGAGGAGCTTCCAGCAGGACCACAGAGTCCTGCTCAGGGTTCGGTCCGTGCGGTCCCCTGCCCTGTCCTCGGGGACCCAGAGAGGAGCAGCCAGGGGGGACAGGAGGGTGGGGTGGGCCCCAGAGAAACGCCGGGACCCCCCACCCCCGGGGAGAGCACCGCAGTGACATCGCCAGAGGCCATGCCCGCCTCTCCGACCCCAAAGCCGCACTGGCCTCTGCAGGGCTGCAGCCCACAGGCTGGCTCGGGCCGCTCCATCGTGGGCGTCACCGTGCAGGCACCGCGGGCACCGCGGGCAGCCTGCCGGGCAGGTCTGGGTGGAATTTCAGGATGCAGCTCAGCTCCTCCCTGGGCTGCGAGCTCGCCCGCCAGAGCCTGGAGCCCTCAGAGGCCCCGGCTCCAGGTCTCACCTCCCTGGCGCCCCCCCCCCCCAGGACAGAGGTCGGGGCCCCTAACCCAGCACAGCCCCCTGACGGTCCCCCCGGCCCACGCAGGGCGAGGGCTCAGCACCTACAGCCCTGGGAGCAGGCTCAAGCTCCGGGGCCGTGGCGTGATCTCTCTGGGCCTCAGTTTCCCCACCTGGGGAGTGGGGTCCGTGCAGTGTGGTCAGGGTTCGATGGCCGGTCCTGCGGTGAGGGCGTCGGCGTGCACAGTGCTCAGAGCACAGGCTGGGTCACCACCTCCGTGGTCGCTGCCTCCCCCAGCCTCTGGACTCAGCGTCTCCCGGCCTCATTGGGCGAGCTCTGGCTCCCGGCCCAGAAATGGGGACCCTCCCAAGCCCCCCGCATTCCAGGAGCCCTCGCGGACCTGACACAGAGCCCCCGAGCGGGCACCCTCAGCGCCCCAGCTGCTGCTCCAGGGTGTCCCGGAGCCCAGGCGGGTCTGCGAGGCGCGTTGGGGAAGCCTTCCCACGGCTCCGGCCTCCACTGCGCTCGGGCCGGCCCTGCCCGGCTGTCCCCGCTGACACTGCCGGACACAGGGCAGCCTCGGCGCTCCAGCAGGGCTCAGTCTCCCACCTGGGAGTCCAGGCTTCCCCGGGCATCTCGTGGGGTCGCAGGGCTGCCCCCCTCAGTCAGGGCACCCCCAGGGCATCCGCTGCCCCTCCCCTCCAGAGCTTGGAGCAGGTGCGCCCCTCTGTGTCCCTCAGGAGGAACCCGAATCTGCTGGCTTTCTGGCTGGCTCCGTCCCTCCCACCACGGACATTTGGCAGCTGGCACTCGGGGGGTTCTGGTTTGGGGGGGGTTCTGGTTTGGGGCTGTTCTGGAGGGCGCTGCTGGGGGCCGGTCTGCAGGGCGCCCTTTGAAATGCAGATGAGACTGTCCCCTGTGGGGGCCGTGGTGGGGACTCAGGCCTGGCCTCCTGGGCCGGGTCCAGGGAGGGCTTTGGGCTGTGAGGACTGCACTGGGGGGCACGTCTGGGGGCCACGCCGCTCCCACCTCCCCCGCCAAGTTCCCCTGCAGGACCTGCCCCAGTGGGGGTGGGGGTGGGGGCCCCACAGGGCAGGCCTCCCCCCAGCAGCCTGCCCCCCACCTTCGGAGACCACAGAGGCAGCCCGCGAACCCCTCCCCCACCTCCTGCTCCACAGGCTGAAGACAGACGGGCGCTAGAGCTGGGGGCCCCCGGCACCCCGAGCCATGGAGACCTTCCTGGAGTCGCTCAACAGGCTGAAGGACATTCACGAGAAGGAGGTCCTGGGTGAGCGCCGCGCGGGAGGCGGGGGCTTCATGGGGGGCCCGAGGGCCAGGCTGCTCCTACCTGCCGCCTCCAGTTGCCACCAAGCCCAGACCTGGCCTTCTAGGCCCGGGAGGTAGGACAGGCCCAGAGCCCAGGTGCCCAGCCCCAGACCAGCACCCCAAGGTGGGTCCCTCACGCAGGGCAGGGGGTCTCAGCTTCCTCAGACGTGAGGCCGCCTCCCTTTAGCAGCTCTGGGGCATTGGGCTGAAATCCTCTGTGTCCCCCCGGGACCTCCGGGCCAAGCTCTGCCCGGGACCCCTGACCAGTTAGTTGCCCCCAAGAGGGGACGGGCTGGAATCCTCCTCACCTCGTGCTCGCGCCCGGGCCAGACCCTCCTGGGACCTTTCCATCAGTGCCCACACCTCCCCCATGAGGACCCAAAGGGCCTGGGCCGCTTCCCAGGGGCCCAGAGATACGGGGGCTGCTCCCAATAACGCGCCCAAGCCGGTTTTATTTCAATACTAGCTGCACCCCCAAAAAACGCCGCTCCCAGGGCCTGGCCAGGTGCTTGCTCACTCCCAGCCTGGGGGTCCCAGCCGACGTGCAGCTGGATGCGAGTTGGAGACCCCAGGGCGTGGGGACACCGCCCAGACCTGTGGCCCCCGGCCACCCCGAAACTGGGAGGCCACCATGTGCGGTGGCCTGGGGGGCCCCAGGCAGGGGTGGGGTGTGGGGACGGCCCTGCCTGACCAGGAAGGCTCTGCAGCGGGGGCAGCAGCTTGGCCGTGGGCTAGTAGCCCGGCAGGGCCGGACCCTCACCCCTTCCTCGCACCCTCAGGCCTGCAGAACAAGCTTCTAGAACTGAACTCGGAGAGATGCCGGTGAGTGAGGATGGGCCCCGGCCCCGTGGGACAAGGATGACAAGGACAGCAGCTCGAGACCCCAGGGTCCTGTCACCCCCACACTGCTCAAGGGGAAACTGAGGCTCAGCGTGGGCGAGGGTGGGGGTGTCACTGGTCCACGCCATGGGTTTAGTCGTGGGTGGAGCCAGGACTGAACCCCCAAACCCACGGAGGGAACAGACCCCCTCCCCAGAGCTGGGCAGGCCGCACCCACCTAAGGCCCCTGTGGATCAATAATTATCAACAGGAAGCCCCAAGTCACAGACACGGCTGCTGTTCTATAGCCCTACACGTGACGCAGGGGCAAGACAGGCTACACGTGACATGTGGGCAAGACAGGCTACACGTGACGCAGGGGCAAGACAGGCTACACGTGACACAGGGGCAAGACAGGCTACACGTGACGCAGGGGCAAGACAGGCTACACGTGACATGTGGGCAAGACAGGCTACACGTGACACAGGGGCAAGACAGGCTACACGTGACGCAGGGGCAAGACAGGCTACACGTGATATGTGGGCAAGACAGGCTACACATGACAAAGGGACAAGACAGGCTACACGTGATGCAGAGACAAGACAAGCTACATGTGACGTGTGGACAAGACAGGCTACACGTGACACAGGGACAAGACAGGCTACACGTGACACAGGGACAAGACAGGTTACATGTGACGCGTCCCCAAGTGGCCTGGTGCGCTCCCGCCGGGTATGTGGGGATAAGCATCACCTTTGAAAGGTCCCCTCACAAGCAAGTCCCCAGAGTGGGCGCAGCCATCAGGACCCAGCCCAGGGTGGTAGGAGAGGCCGGCCGGGGGCTGGACGCCCAGCTCGGTGTGCCCCCCCCACAGGGACGCCCAGAGGGTGGAGGAGCTGTGTGCCAAGAACCAGCAGCTCAGGGAGCAGCACAAGGCCCTGAAGGAGAACGTGCATGTGCTGGAGAACAGGTGAGCCCCGGGGGCGGCCCCGGACGGCCAGGGGCGGGGGGCGGGGCCGGGGAGGATGGGAGGGTTCCGCGGAGAACGCGTTTGGGAAACTGAACCCGGCAGCTTGCCCCTCACCGCAGGACTTCCCGGGGGAACCCAGGGAACTGCATGTTCAAGGTTCTGTCCCAAACTCAGGGGTCAGGGCTGGGCGGGGCTTCCGCGGCCCACGGTTGGGGAAGGGTCCCAGCTCCGGGTGGGCCTCGCGCCCCCTCAGCGGCCTCCGCCCACCCCCCAGGCTGCGTGCCGGCCTCTGTGACCGCTGCATAGTCACCCAGGAGCTGGCCCGGAAGAAGCAGCAAGAGTTTGAGGTCACGCTTCTCCAGCACCTGCAGCACGTCTTCATCCTCAGTGAGCCCCTGACTGGCCGGCCCCCCCCGGGGGCGTGACACAGGGTTGCAGGGAAGGGGGAGCAGGCCAGCTAGCTGTCAGGTGGGCACCCCAAACCCCAGTCTACAGACCAACGGCAAGAGGCCCCCAGCGGACCCCGCCTGTCCCTCTCTGCTCAGCCTCCCGGGCTGGGGCGGCCCTGCCCTCTCAGGGCTGCCAGCCCCCCCTGCTTGTGACGAGGAGGGGGTCCCTGAGGTCCCACCGGGCCGGCCATGAGAGTGACATTGCAGGGACAAGCTTCAGAGGGGGGTCCCCCCTCTCTTTGCATGACCTCAAGGCCTCAGCTGTTTACTTAGTCACATCCAGCCATGCCCTCAGGCACCTCATGTGACCCAGGGCCTGGCCTGGGACCTCCCCGGGGCCGTGCCCCCCACCCCCAGCCCCTCGCTCATCAGCACCTTTTGCAGCCAACAAGATAACCCGACTGCAGGAGGAGAACGAGACCTTGAAGGAGGAGGTGACCCGGCTTCGGGACCCGGGGTGAGTGGGGAAGGTGTCAGGGGGCTGGACACCCCAGCCCCACACTCTGCGCCCACAGCAGGGACCGGGCACACATCCACAGGGCACCCAGGGGAGGGGCCGGGGGTGCAGAACCTGCGTGGGGCCCCATGTACCATTCACCACGGAGCCGGCTCCCGGCCACCCTAGTGGCAAGCACGGCACCATGAAAATGCACAGGAGCCCAGTGGGCATGCAGGGACGGGCCTGGGTCCCCAGCCCCCACCTCAGCCCCGACACCTGGGTCTCCACCAGAGCCGTCCAGCCCTGCAGGGGGAGCATGCGGCTGGACTCCGTGTCAAGAGCACTCTCCCTCTGGGTCCCCTGGGACCCCTGACGCGGTGGCTCAGCCCCCAGGGGGGCACCTGGCCTTTCTGATTGTCTCTGGGGCACTGGGTTCCCTCCCCTCTGGGCAGGCCCAAGCCCCAGTGCCCGGAGACCACCATGGACTGCACCCCACCCGGGCTGCTCCCCTCCCCTGGACCACAGAAGTCTGTCACTGAGAGGCCACCAGGAGGCCACCAGGAGGCCAAGGACGCGCGCCCAGGTGTGAGGCTGGAGGGAGATGACGCTGTGGGGACAGCCGGCCGGGAGGCAGGCACTGTGGGCCCAGTGAGCTCCCTGCCCGGGGTGCTGAGCCTCATCCCTCTGAGCACCCCCAACCTGTCCTGCCCACTGCCTCTCCTCCCACAGAAAAGTTGGGGTACAAGACGTCTCCAGTGGCCAGAGTCTCCCCGGGGGCCAACCTAGCTGAGCCTCGGGCCCCAGATGTGGTGAGAGCAAGGGACCCCCAGCCCACAGCTGTGCGCCCGGCTGCCCCACGGGTCACGTGCCCGCCCTTTGTGCCGAACCACAGAGCCCCCGTGGCATGGGGGGGCGGGAGGTACTGAGCAGGTGGGGACCTGCCTGAGGTCTCACGGGGGACACCCCAGGGACACCCGGCTCACCCACCCACCCCGTGCAGAGCCCCCAGCGCATCTCCAACCAGCTGCACGGGACCATCGCGGTGGTGCGGCCGGGGGCCCAGGCCTGCTCTGCTGACCGCGGCTCTGCCAACGGGACACCCCCGCTGCTGCCTGCCAGGGACGGCGCCCCCAGCCCGCCTCCCGAGCACAGCCTCCCATTGGACAGGTGAGGCCCCGCCCACTGCCCCCTGGATAGTGAGGCCCCGCCCACTGCTCCTCCCCCCTGGATAATGGGGCCCCGCCCACCCCACCTCCCATTGGACAGGTGAGGCCCCACCCACTGCCCCCCTGGATAGCGAGGCCCCGCCCACCTCTAATCTCCCACTGGACAGGTGAGGCCCCGCCCATTGTCCGCCCCTTGGATAATGGGGCCCCGCCCACCCCACCTCCCATTGGACAGGTGAGGCCCCGCCCACTGCCCCCTCGAATAGTGAGGCCCCGCCCACTTCCACTCCCATTGGACAGTGAGGTCCTGCCCACTGCCCCTCCCCTGGGTAGGTGAGGCCCCACCTACCTCCACCTCCCATTGGACAGGTGAGGCCCCGCCCCCACCTTTCCCCAGCACTTGTCTCCAACTCTGACCCCACCTCTTGGGAAGGGTCCGTGGCCCAGAAGCCCCCCAGCACCCCTCAGGAGCCCCTGGCTTTCCTGGGCACCCTGCTTGTGGCCAAGCCCCCACATGGACAAGACCCGACTGGCCAGGGAGGGGCGGGGGCTGCAGGTGAGGGCAGGTGGCTGACGCCCAGACGCGGGGCTGGGGGGCGGGAGGGGCGGCCACAGAGCCCAGGCCCCCGGCACTGCTGGCCTGGTCACCTCCCGTCTACCTGGGTGGGTCTCCTCGCCTCTCTGGGCCCCGAGTCCCCCTCACCGGTGGCACGGGGGTTGGCGTGGGGCTGCCAATGGGCGTCTCCACCCTCACACCCCTGCAGCCTCCTGCGGGCCTCCGGGCCGCCCTCCAGGACCTGCCCGGCCCTGAAGCGCTCCCTGCAGGCTGACCGCCTCTGCCTGCTGAACCGCCAGCTGTTCCTGCAACTCCGGAGCCCACACAGCAGCCCCCGGGACCCCAACACAGCCCTCGGGGGCCCCCAGGGCCGGAACACCCGGGAGGCAGAGGCCTGGGAGGATCCCATGGGCCTGGGCGACCTGCCGGACCCACGGCTGGAGGGCGCACTGCACCTGCTGCTGGTGCAGCGGCTGCAGGCCTGCGGGGCCAGGCGGTGGGGCCCACCCTGGCGGGAGACCCTGCCCTCCCCTCCAGGGGGCTCGGACTCCGAGGGCCCGGAGGGCAAGGCGGCTGGGGCAGCCCTGCCTGGGGGGCCGCACCCACGACCCGCGGGCCCAGACAAGCCCCTGGACCTCTCGGAGCGGGGCCGGGGCCGGGACACCCCCAAGCCCTCCGGCCGACCAGGGTCGCTCAGCCCCCAAGTCGCCCACACTCCCAGTCCCGAGCCACCACCACCCCGGGGAGCGAAGCCCACTGCCCCATCTGGACCCTGGGGACGCAGCAGTGGCACCAAGGGGGCCAGGGCACTGGAGCCGGAACCGGAACCGCCCCCGACTCCTGAGGTGAGGTTCAGCCCTGGCCTTGCCCACCGCCCGGCGCCTGGTGCCTGGCTCTCGCTGGAGTGGACGCGGCTGACCCTCCAGCTGCAGCCGCAGCCGGGGACCCGTGGGCTGTGTCCAAGGCTGGGTTGGGGGGCAAGGCAGTCACCTCAGATGAACTCGGGCCACTTGCTTGCTTACCCCCAGGGCCCCCCACGTCCGCTCCCAGGGTCCCCCCCCAGCTGGGCCTCTCCAGGCGGGTCAGGAGACGAGTCCAGAGAGAGGCCAACACTGTCCTGCCACCTGCAGAGGCCTGAAGTTGACGGCCACCCAGGTATGAGCGACTCGGGGGGTCTCAAGAACCCAGCGAGTGGTGCCATCGCAAGCAGGGCGGTGTGGTGGGCAGCGTCAGCCCCTGGGCCTCAGTCTCCTCATCTGCAGTGTGGCTGCCAAGTGTCCCAGTCCGGCAGGCTAGACCGGCCTGTGCCCCCACCTGCTCCCCAGCCACCAAGCTGGCCTGACACACCCCTGCACCCTGCAGGGCTCAGCACACCCGAGGCCCAGCGGCCAGGCTCCGGGGCGCCTCAGGAGCTGGACACCTCGGACCGTGAGGTGGGTCCCCAGGCCAGGGTTGCCCAGGCTGGGGGTGGGGGCTGGGGGCAAATCCTCGCCCTGACCACACACCCCCACACCCCTCAGGTGGACCTGAGCCCCGAGACAGAGGCTGGAGTCACGCCGAGCCCCCCTGGGGAAGGGCCCAGGTGTCTCTGTACCAAGGAGCGTGGGCCGGGGCCACAGCAGAAGAGGAAGCGGGACTCCCCCTCAGACCCCTGGGACAAAGGTACTGGGCCGGGGCAGAGGAGGAGGGGCAGGCGGAGGGGCCGTGGCCACCCCAACACTCCCACCCTGACTTGCTGGCCACTTGGGGAATGGCACCCTCAAACGATGGAACCCACAAACCAGCCATCTGGGAGCCGGCCCCTTAGAGGAGGGACCGGGGATCAGGCCTGGGTGAGTCCTCACCCCGTGTCCTCACTACCCGCCCCGGCCAGTCCCTTCAACCAGGAGGGATGGGGACTCCTGGACCCCCTTGGCCGCCTAGGGGCATGAGGTGTGTCTGTTCCCACCGGGGGAGCTGGGGGCTGCTCACCAAGGGTGGCACCTGCGGACCCAGCTCCTCCCCCCTGAGCAGCGGCCCCACCGAGGGTCTCAGGACCACCCCCCAGCCCCCACTTCCTGCTCTGGCCACAAAGGCAGGTCGGCCGGGCCTCCAGGTGCTCAGAGAGCCTTTGAACGCCTGAGCTAATAATGGACGCCGCCCTGGTGTTTGTGCAAGCAGGCCTGCCGCTAGGCAGCCTGGGCTGTGGCTGCCACAATGCGCTATTGTTGCGGGACGGTGGCTACGAGGCCGCCCCACCGGCTGGTTTCTGAGGCACTTCCTGTTGGACGGTGTTTGGAGACGAATTCGCTGGTGGGCGGGGTCCGCAGGGGCCCACGGGTGTCTGCCCCACTGTGCGCCCTGACGCCGGAGGCCACCACCGTGCACCCTGGCCTGAGCTCAGCGCACTCTCCACAGCGTCCAAGAAGCCGTCCTGAGTAAGGAGGACGCCCAGGGGGCCAGAGGGACCCCGAGGGCGGCAGCCCCGCTCCCAGCAACGGCAGCTCGGAGGAGACTCAGCGAGCCCACCCAGATGTGCGCCCCGAATGACTGCCCACGGCCAGGACGGCCCACATGGCCAGCAGGCAGCCGGGCTCAGCGGCGGGGGGCAGCCGGACGGCCGGAGGGCCACGGGAAGCCTTCAGCAGGTCTTTCAAACCCCGAAACCTCAGAAACGAGCGGCTGGGCCTGCTGCTCCGTTGTCCCCAGCATCCGCTGCTGTGTGGGGAGCCGGGATTCAGGGGCACTGAAGGCAGGGATCCTCAGGCCCAGCCCTGCCCCTGCAGCGCCCGGGAGCACCCGGGAACACCCCCACCTCTGACCCTCCAGGGACGACCTCCAGGTCCCTGCCGGGCACCCAGCTCCGAGCTGCGGTCTCGGGCGCCCCCTTGTGGAGTCCTGCAAGAGGCGCTGGGCGTTGAGGACCTGGGAGGCCGAGGACTCCCCGGAAGCAGGCGGGCAGGGGTGCGGCCCCTGCACAGAGAGGGGCCCCAGGGCGCTGGGGGAATAAAGGTGTCAAGAAGGATGGTGCGTGTGTGGCTGGCGGGGTTGGGGATCAGCCGCGCTTCCACCTGCCTGAGCCGGTGACTCAAGAGGCTCTGGAATGCGTCCAGGGTCAGGGGGGTCACCCTTTCCAGGGGGGCAGCATCAAACCAGAAGAGCGTGGTGGGGACAGGATGGCCGCTGGGGGGTGCAAGGAACAGAACGGAGAATGTGCACAGAGCGCCACACAGCCCCTCCCCACTGACACCAAGCCCCTGGCCCCACATCTGCCACAGACCGGTGCTCTGCGTGACCACGGGGTAGCCCACCCCGGGTTCTCCCCTCAGCACTCAGGCCTTTCTGCCCCAGGGGAGGAGCTTAAACGAGCCTACCCCTCCTCCCGGCACCCACTGAATCCGGGTTTTAAAAGCTCCCAGGGGCATTCTGCACATGCACAGGGAGATCTGCCGCTTCCAGGCCAAAGGGGCAGCGACTGGGCTGGGTGAGGCCTGTGGCAAACGGGCCCAGGCCTGAGTGGTGGAGGCTCTGCTCCCCACCTTGCTCACTGCGGCCGTGTGCCTGCCGGCATGAGAGGCCAGAGGGACCAGGTTCCCAGAGAGAAGTCTAGGTGTGCGTGTGTGCATGCGTGGATACACGTGCCTGTGTGTCTGTGTGCACATGTGTGTGTGTGTGCGCATGCACCTGTGCCCACACATGCACACAGGAATCCTCCCGGCTGTCCCTTGTCGCTTTGATTTTATTGAAATCAAGTAAAATGGAGCCTGGCTGTCCCCATCCCTCCCGACCTGCAGACCTGGGTGCTGAGCAACTTGGAAGGGCAGAGGGCGAGGCACCGGGTGGGCCGGGTTGTGGTAGCTGGAGGTCAGCAGAGGGGGAAACTACAGTGAGAGGTGGGTCCTGGCGTGGAAGGAGTGGGCCCTGATCCACGAAGGTGACGCGGCTGCGGCCTCAGACCCTGTCTCCTCTGCAGTGAGGGAAGCCAGGTGGCACAGACACACGCCCCGGGCGTAAGTGCGCTGGAGCCTAAAGACGCAGGCGCCACGGAGACTGGCCGCGAACGCCGCGGCCCAGCAAGAGCCCCAATTCCCGGGCGGGGACTCGAACCCGCGGCTCCGCTGCCGCCGCGCGGCTCTCGGCTCCCTCGGGGCGCTTTACAGCCGCCCCTGAGTCCCGGAGGGGCGGCCCCGCCGAGACCCGGCGGCCCGTTGGGTCCCTGGGCCGGTCCCCTCCCAGGGTGCCGTTCCGCTGGCCAATGGGAGGCCAGGACGGCGGTCTATTTGCATGTGGGCGCGCCGCGGCCAATGGGCGGCGAGCGCGGGCGCGGGCGCGCGGGCGCGCGGGCGGCGGCGGGCTCAGTCGGAGGATGGCCGCGGCCGCGGCGGGTGGAGCCCCGGGCCCGTCCCCGGGCCCCACGGCCCGGACCCCGCGGCCCGCCGGCCCCGGCCCCGGCCCCGGCCCCGGCCCCGGCCCCGCCGCCAGGGCCCCGCCGCAGGCGCCGCGGAGGCGCGGGGACTCGCGGCGCCGCCAGGCCGCGCTCTTCTTCCTCAACAACATCTCGCTGGACGGGCGGCCCCCGAGCCTGGGCCCCGGCGGCGAGAAGCTCCCGCCGCCGCCGCCGCCTCCGCCGCCGCCGCCGCTGCCGCCCGCCGAGGCCCGCGAGCCGCCCGCGCCGCCGCCGCCTCCGCCGCCGCCGCCGCCGCCCCCGGGGCCCGCGCCCTCCGCCGGGCTCGCGGGCCGGGCCTCGGCGCCCCAGGGCCTGGCCAGCCCCGCGCCCGCCGGCCTGGGCCTCGGCCTGGACGCGCCGCGCCCGCGGTGAGTGCGCGGGGGTCCCGCGTGACCTGGGGGCGGGCAGCTGCCATCTGCACGGGACTTGGGGACCAGGAGGTGGCCTGAGCCCCTGTGAGCCCCTGTGGGACGCGGGGCTGGGGGGCCCTGGGGGCCCCATCAGCCTCAGACGTCGGGGTCGGGTCATCTGGGGCTCTTGTCAGCCCCTCGGGCCTGGTCAAGTCCCCAGACGTAGGGGTCGCCCCCGAAGTTCTGCCAGCCCCCGAACCTGAGGTCGGGGTTCTCTCAACCTTGTCAGTTCCCTGAGCACGAGTTTCAGGGGCCCCTGGACCCCAGGCAGACCCCCGACCGCCCTGCCAGCTCCAGACACGCCCATGCCCAGGGGGCTCCCAAACGCCCCTTCTGTAGTCACTGCACCAGGCGACCCCCGTGGGGACCAGGGCACCTCCCTGCGTTGTGACATCCAGCCCCAGGGTCCTCTGCGCGGGGCCAGCTCGCCCACCCCCCACCCCCGACCACCACACTGACCGCAGCCCCCACAGCCCCTCTGAGCTCTGGGTCCCTGGACCCCTCACATCCCAGGTTGCAGTTCCTGCTTTTCCCTGATTCCAGCTCTAGGGACCCCTCAGCCCATCCCAGAGCAGCCCCCCACTCCTAGGCTCTGCCCCTCCAGCCCGTGCCCACTGCCCACACAGCCCCTGGCAGCCAGACACCCCACTGCTCCCAGAAGCAGAGCCGCAGCTTCTGTGGCTGGGCCTGGGAGCCGGGACGGGCTGCCCACCACGGCCCCTCAGAGGCGGCTGCGTGGCCGTCTGCAGCCCACAGCTGCTGGGCGGGCCCTCTCCACGGCAGGCCCTGCAGGGGTGCGGGCGTGGGGGGCCCCTCATTGGAGGTCACCACGCTGCACTGGGGGTGTCACCCCCAGCCCTCGGGCCGCTCAGGGTGATGGGGTTCTTCCAAAGTTCTTTGGGTGGGAGGGTTGCGGCCAGAGCGCTTTGCATGTGCGTGTGCTCTCCTCTCACAGTCCTTTGGTCGTGAGTGTGAACACGGGCAGACATGTCGCTCTCGGCCGTCCGTTCAGCACACTGTTCAGGTGTTCAGGTTGTGGGCCGACCCTGTGAACGAGACGGCAGCCTGCCCGCGGGCGGGGCTCCAGGAGCCTCGGTGCCCCTGCCCGTGTCTACAGAGGGCGTGTGGCGGGGCCGAGCTTGGGAGGACAGTGGGACAGCGTGGCCTGTGGTGTGAATCGGGGTGCCGCTGGGTCCTCCTGCTGCTCCCGCCGCAGTCCCCGTGTGCCCCCAGCCCTGCCTGGTCCCTGCACTGAGCCCTCCCTTCCGCTCAGAGGACCTCCCTGCACACGCCCTGCAGCACTTGCCCCTCCTTGGGCTCTGCTGCTGAGCTCAGGGCCCTGCCCTTGTGTCTGGGGTCACTGCCTGTCCCCCGACAGGCCCTCTCCCCTGCTGTCCTCTCCAGCTGCTGGGCCCCTCCCTGTGGTCCTACACACCTGCTGCCTGTACCCTGAGGCCCCGCGATGTCTTCTTACAGGAGGCGGGGCGTCTCCCAGCGCTGCTCCCTCGAGTTCCTGGAAGATGCGGTGGGCTGTGCCTCAGCTCAAAGGTGAGGGTCCCACCCGCTGCCCACTCAGAGCTCAAGGCCCTGGGGGCCAGAGGTGACCTGTCTTTCACCTGCAGAACCAAGCACATATCCGGGTCCCCCAGACATAAGGGCCTGAAGAAGACCCACTTCATCAAGAACATGCGTCAGTATGACACCAAGAGCAGCAGGTACTGGCACGCGGCCACCAACAGGGGGCCCCCCACATCCTCCCCTGAGCCTGGCGGGGTTGGGGTTCTGCCCTGCGGCCACAGCGAGGGACACGCTCATCCATGTCCCTTTACAAGTGGATCCTCCTCCCCGTCACACTTGCCACCCCCCGCATTAACCGAGCACTGGGGTCCGCGGTGGACTCCCCACCCCAGCCCTCCCCGAGATCCTGGGAACGACAGCCTGGGAGAAGGGACGTTGGCAGCGTGGAGCGGGCATGGCGGCGGGATACGTCCAGGGGAGGAGGGTCTGGTTTTATTCAGGAAGCAGAGAGAGGAGGCTGGGCTCAAACCCAAATCTGGCTGCTCCACATGGGTGGGGAGTGGCCTTGGATGCCCAGGTGCAGCCTCAGAAGCAGCCTCAGAAGCTTGGGGTCTGCAGACACTGGGTGGGGCTGTGACTGTCCCCTGTTCCTCACACCCCGCCGTGCCTGCCCTATGGCATCTGAGCTTGTCACCTGACCCAAAGGGTCGCCACACTGTTTCCCTTCCCCAGAGGCCTCCATGCTGCCAGGTATCCACCCCGGTGGCCCAGCAGGACAGCCTCGGCCTAGTGCCGAGTAAGGAGCAGGCCCTGGCAGCCTGGGCCCTGGGCTGGCCACAGGGGGCACCAAGTACCTCGTCGTGCCAGCCAGGAAAGGGGGCAGTCCCCATTGCTGTCCTTCCTGCCAGCCCAGGCCCTCGGCAGGC
The DNA here is from genome assembly GCA_004027555.1 of Craseonycteris thonglongyai. Lineage (NCBI taxonomy): Eukaryota > Metazoa > Chordata > Mammalia > Chiroptera > Craseonycteridae > Craseonycteris > Craseonycteris thonglongyai. The sequence goes on from PVKE010005982.1 coordinate 39,251, forward strand.
ACAGCCAGCCCCCCGCTGTGTCCCCACACACGGGGCACCTCGCAGGCCTGTTTGGTGGGTTTGTAGCCTGGGTGCTGCTGATCCTGCCAGACCCCGGCCCACCCCGAGGCTGAGGGCCCCCTAAACCGAACAGGCACATGCCTCTGCCCGTGCACCCTCCGAGCCTGGCCTCCCCTGGGTGAACCCGGGTCCCGGCCCGCGGCCAGGCAGCATGACAGGAGCAGCGAGAGCACGCTGGCCGCCTGCGCAGTTCCGATCACCTGACCCAGGTGGGGAGGAATTCTGCCCTAGAAACACCCGCCTCCCCGCAGGATCGTGCTGATCTGCGCCAAGCGGTCCCTGTGTGCGGCCTTCTCCGTCCTGCCCTATGGGGAAGGCCTGCGTGTCAGGTGAGTGGCCCCGGAGCTGTGGGCAGCTCCAGTCTCAGGAGCGCTGAAGGCCCTGGGGCGGGGCGTGTCCACACCCTTAGTTTGAGCTGCCTGAATGGCCGCACTGGGACCTTCTTCCTTATAGGGACACAGCCTGTGTCCTTGGGACCCGTCCAGGCACCTGTGTTCTGTGCATAACCTTGGGAAGGAGTCAGCTCTCAGGGTGGGGATGGCACCGTGTGACCACAGGGGTGCCGTGGGGTGCCTCTGGAGAGGACTAGGGGCAAGGCCACAGCCGGGAGGGGCTGAGGTACCGCGTCGCTGCCCACTGGCATTTTCACAGTGCCTGGGACTAGAGTTGTGAGCAGCTGGGGTCCTCCCGGTGCTGCTGGGAGTGCAGGAGCCGCCACAGGTGCTGAGGTTGGCACCTGCGCCCCACGGCCCCGCCCACTGGAGGCAGGGGGCGCGCCCAGCAGCTCTCTGTCCCACCCGTTGCAGTGACCTGAGGGTGGACAGCCAGAAGCAGAGGCATCCGTCTGGCGGTGTGTCCGTTTCTTCCGAGATGGTCTTTGAGTTGGAAGGCGTTGAGCTGGGAGCAGACGGAAAGGCAAGAGCTGACAACGTGGTCCACAGCGGTCAGGGCGGGTGGGCGCTGAGCCACGTCCACGGAGACAGTGAGCACTCCAGTCGTGCTTCACTGTAACCTAAAATGCGAGGTGTCCGTGCTAAGCATGGGCCCCCAGCGTCTCACCCAGAAGCTGGGGACCGAGAAATGTCCTGAGTGGCAAGGGGTGCTGGTCAGAGGTCAGGGGGCTTCGGAGGCAGGAAGGACATTTCCGTCCTGCAGAGCCCAGATAAGGGGTGATGTTCTAGAATGTTCTTCTGACTGAGAACGCTGACGTGGAGTGAGCAGCTTCCAGCTCCAGGCCGCCGGGAGCGCTAGCCCTCAGTGGCTCCTTTGTCCGCAGAGGGAAGCATTCGGTGGGGGGCTTCCCACCAAAGGAAGTGGGGAGCAGGGATAGAGTCTCTAACAAGTGGGGCTGAGCCTGATGTGCTTGCCTTGCAGGTCGTCTCTTACGCCACGTTCCTGTACCCCACCAACGCCCTGGTTGCGCACAAGACAGACGGCCATGGCCCGCCACTCCCACCCCCTCCCCGGCCCAGCATCCCCCGGGCTCTGCTGGGGTCTAGACACAAACCTGCTGCCCCCAAGTCAGCGCCAGCCGGCACAGAACTAGGTGCTGTAACCGGGTGCAGGGGCACAGGGCAGGCGGCCACACAGCCCAGTGAGGGCCCCTAATGAGCAGAGCGATGAGTGACACTGGAACCCACAGTCCTCATCCAGACAGAGCCGGGCATGGGGTGGGGTGGGGCATGGCTGTGGGGCAGAAGGGACTTGTAGGCGGTAAAGCAGATGCCCAAGCCAGGCAACGGAGAGAAGCCGTGTCCACAGGCAGCTCCGGTGGCAAAGCGGCGAGTCTGTCCTTGTCAGGACGGGCCCCCAGGGGGCATTGCTCCCTTGTCCCCCAATGACACCCTCAGCCCCAGGGCAGCAGACAGGCCCTGCTGACGCTTGGGTTGGTGAAAGCCTGGGCCAGTGCTCAGGGCTGCCCTCTCTTGCAGGGAGTGACGCGGGGGACGCCCTGGAGTACAACCCCAACCTCCTGGACGATCCGCAGTGGCCCTGCGGCAAGCACAAGCGGGTCCTCATCTTCGCGTCCTACATGGTACAGGAATCCCCCACCCCGGGGAGGGGCCGGCAGCCAGCCAGAGAGCTGGGCCAGCACACCCCCAGTCACCCCTGTGTTGTAGACCACGGTGATCGAGTATGTGAAACCCTCTGACCTCAAGAAGGACATGAACGAGACCTTCCGGGAGAAGTTCCCACACGTCAGGCTGACGCTCAGCAAGATCAGGAGGTAGGGAGGGCCCCCCAAAAGCTCCACTCACTTGTCATCTGCGAGGTCCTGTGACCTCCCCTCCCGGGTCCCGTAGACTCCTGAGCCTGACAAATGCAGACATGCACCTCCTGCCCTGTCCCAGCCAGTAACAGTCCCCTGTGCCCACCTCTCGTAGCTGCCCACACCCACCGAGCTCTCACTGGTGCCCACGACTGCCCGTGAGGCTGGCCCTGCCGTCATCCCTGTTCCGCAGAGGACCTCGCAGGCCGAGGAGGCCTGCATGTGGCCCCACAGTGCACAGGGGGTGGGGCAGCCCATTGCTGGGGTCCTGCCCTGCCTGCCGCGTCCCCCTAGCACCCCCAACTCACAGCTCCGAGGGCTCTGCTGGGGGTGGGGGTGCCATCAGCTCCCCTGCACCTCAGCACCTGTGCACCTGTGGTGTCCCCACACTGCCACAGGAGCAAGGACTCTGTCCTTGGTGGCATCCCTTTGAGGACTGTGGGCTACCTGGTACACGTGGGAGGTGCCCTAGGACCCAGGGGTGAGGGGAGCCCAAGGCCAGGCTGCCGCCAAACTGTGGCCCCGGCTCTGGGCTGGCCCACCCGGATGGCCCCGCGTGGCTGGAGCAGGGGCCGCCCTGGGCCCCACGCGCACCCGGCTTCCGTGTGTACCCGCAGTTTAAAGCGGGAGATGCGGAACCTGGCCGAGGAGTGCAGCCTGGAGCCCGGCACTGTGTCTATGGCCTACGTGTACTTCGAGAAGCTCGTGCTGCGGGGCCAGCTCAACAAGCAGAACCGCAAGCTGTGCGCAGGCGCCTGCGTGCTGCTCGCAGCCAAGATCAGCAGCGACCTCCGCAAAAACGAAGTGAAGCAGCTCATCGACGTGAGTGTGCGCCCCCCACAGCCCGCCCCCCAGCACCCGGGTGAGCTCCTACGCCGGGCACCCCCGCCACCCCAACCTCACCCAGACAGGAACCAGAACAGGAACCCCCTTAACTCTTCTTTTTCAAACAGAAGCTGGAAGAAAGGTTTCGGTTCAACAGACGAGATCTCATTGGGTTTGAGTTCACAGTGCTCGTGGCCTTGGAACTTGCTCTCTATCTGCCCGAGAACCAGGTGTTACCTCACTACCGACGCCTCACGCAGCAGTTCTAGGGAGGCGGCTGCCGACAGCCCAGGTGCTCCCCGTCGCTCAGCACCCCCACACTGTGGACGCAAGAGGCTGTCCCCAGGCCCTTCCCTCCTTCACACTTGCTAGTGTGGAGGGACGTGGCTCATCAGAGCACTCCATCACTGGCACTTCGGGCATGCTCCTGCATTCGCTGCACATGGACAGCGTGCGGGGTAGTTTTCCTCATGTGCTGGACACCAGTCTGGCCAGAGCCCTCGACTCCACAACGGCTTCTCTCCTCGGCCCTGCCTCCTCCCCTTCCATGATCCATTGCAGCACTGCAACCACACCACGGTTGTGACCCAGGTTCGAGGCTCTGAACTTGCTAAAACGCTGACTCTGACTCACTGAAGCACCGGTGTCGGCCGTTTTGAGTGTTCAGATGTAGGCACACTGCTGTGGAGCGCGCCCCCACCCCCACAGCCTGGCTCCCAGGGCTGCAAAGCCAGAGGGCTGTCTGTCCATGCCCCGCCCGCCCACAGCAGTTCCAGTGCCACTTCAGCTGAGAGCCGAGACCCAGTTGGTATTTCTGTTTCCACTCTTGACCCTGTTCTTCCAGGGATCATGTCACTGTGAAACCCTGACGCCCGAGTGCCGTGCACCCCGTGTGGGGACCCTCAAGTGGCTGCATTGCTGGCTCTTGATTCTCTAAGCAATATCACGATGGAGAAGAGCGGATTTATCGTCATTTGGGATTCTGCTCTAGTATTTTTTTAAAGAGCAAAATTGGTTGAGTGACATGTGCTGAAATTGTGGCTTGAAACCATACCTGGTTCTCAAGCAGGGAGACTGCACTTTGCAGCCCCCAGCGATGCCTTTTTCTCCTGCAGCAGAAGCTGGCTGACGCAGCCTCACTACAGACCTTGAGGAGGTTCTCATTGTGTGGACTCATGCGTTCAGCTCCTTCAGGTTTGTGTTGTCTTTGCGGCAAGTCCATCCAGTCTAGTCTCCACATAAACACCTGAGACTTGAGCACAGGTGATATGGCCGGGCTGGCTGGGCCTCAGCTGTTTCCGTACTGTTAAGACTCGTCACTGGAGGGGCTCTGGGACAGCCCGACCCTGCACTCTTCCCATGTGGACCAGCGCCCTTGCAGATGCCAGTTCTGTTCATCACAGTGCCCCACCACCAGCAACTCAGCCCGGACCCCAGCCCAGCCCCTCCATTGGGCTAAGGGAGGACAAAGGACAGAGCCCGAGTCTACACCCCAACCCTATTTATTGCGGAGTGCTCCCCTCCTGCGATCACCCCTACACCTGACATGCATCCACCACGGAATGGATGGAAGCTGCTAGGCCCCGGGCAGCCTGTCCTGCCACAGACATGGCATCTCAAGGACACTTCAGGTCATGAGCACTGTAAGGGATTGACTTCCAAATGTACCTCCTGGTTTACAACTCAGCCTTGAGGGACCCGCCTCCTTGGGACTTTCTGTACAGATGTCAGAACAGTTGATGAACAGTCATATGGGTTAGCATTATTTATGTAGGAAGGTTTAGTCATTTACCAAAGTCATCTGTGTCCTTTCTAGTGATGTGTATGTCCTTAGTCACGCCAAGAGCTGCCACTGTGTGGTACTCAACCACCCCAGCGAAGCCAGTATTTAAGCTAAACTTCAGCCTGACCTGTCGTCCCCTAGAGTGAGCCCGGACACCTGAGGGGTGTCCAAGGGCCTGGTGCCCCTCCCTCCTAGAACCTGGCAGCACTTGTGGTTGTAAATGTGCATTAAGCAACCATCTGACCTCAATGCCAAGTCCTGTGTCCCAGATCTGTCTGTGTTTGTGCTTTAAAGTAAAATGTGGTTTTGCAGCACGTTTCACAGGGTGTCTTTCACCTGACTGGCCCTCCTCAGCCACTCACAGTGGGGTGTCCAGTCCTGACCCTCCAGCGCCCAGGGTGCCACCAACACAGAACGAGCCGACACGAGTGGTCTGCACCATTTATTTATGACAAACACTCCACCACTGGGATCCTCTCAGGTCAGAAGTTCCTAAACAAGAGGAGCGCGACATGAGCAGGTGGTCTGGGGAGAAGTGCCCAGCCCGAGCCCAGCCAGAGCCTCTTACTTGGAGACGATGCTGTCGACCTTGGCCAGTCGGAGAATGGAATCGTCTGACTCGCCCTAGGAAGAAGCACATTGGGCCTCTGTCCCCAACGACCCCCAGCTGGCAGGCCCACGGGGGATGCCCTGCCCGGCTGCAGGAGGGAGCCGGTACCTGCGTGCAGCCGCAGGTACTCCAGGCTGCATGGTCTCACACCTGACACGCTGGGTGCGGCCATGGTGAAGGTGCACCGCGCTGTGCCCGGGGGTGGCCATTTTGGGCCCTCAGGCACCCCTGCTCCACCCCCACCCCCACCCCCAGAGCAGCCAGCAGCCCACAGTCCAGTCAGACAGGCTCAAACCCACGCTGCCAAGAAACACGCTCAGGCCTGCGGAAAGGCGGGGAGACCCCCGGACCCCCGGCGCACTCACCATCCTGCGGATGGCCCCGCAAATAGCGTAGGTCTTAAACTGCCCGTTGAACCTGCCCGTCACCTTGTCAACCTATGAACGGAGAAGGGGAATCTCCAGACAACACACTCCGGCGCCGCGAAAACCCGCCGTTAGCTCGAGCCCGGGGCCTGGGAATCCTCCGCCCGCCAGGCCGGCCTCCCTGCGCGACAGGCCTCCCGGGGCTGCCGGGCTCACCTCGGCCACGTTCATCTGGATGGACGCGTGGTCCTTGGCGCCGATGATGCGGTTGCTGGCGGAGCTGGGGGGGGGGGTGCAGTGAGCGGGGCGGGGGTCCGCGCGGGGGGTGGGGAGGGGGCGGCGGGGCGCGCGTGGCGGGGGCGGCGCTCACCATTTCCGCGGCACGTACAGGTCCACGAACTCGCCGGCGTCGTTCTGCATGTTGAAGGCGCACCTGCGAGACCCGGCGCGGCGCCGTGAGAGCGGGCCGTGTCCGCGGGCCCGACCCCGGTGCCCGACCCCGGTGCCCGGCCCGGAGTCCCCGCCCGGAGTCCCCGCCCGGAGCCCCCGCCGGGCCGCGCGGCCTACCTGCTGCCACCACGAGCGCGAGCGCGGAAAGGAAGCGCCGCGCCTCCTAGCGGCGCTATTGGCGGGCGGGGCGGGGCCTCGGCGACTGCTTCCGGGTCCCGGCGCGCAGAGCTGCGTCTGCACAGAGCCCGCCCGGCCGTGCTGACGCACTTCCGCTTCCGGCGGCCGGCTGTGGGCGGGGCCTGCGGTGTTCGTCTCCTGCAGGGCGGCCCCGTTGCGGCTCCAGCGGCTCGGACTCGCGGGGACGCCGTGTCCCCGGCTCCCGGCCGGCACCCCGCGGCGGGGCGAGGGGGCCCGAGCGCAGACGCAGCCCCCGGGGCGCACCCCGAGGCAGCGGCCGAAGATGCACCCACAAGGGGCGTCGGCGACCTCGGAGCCCACGGTGGCGAGTCAGGCCCCAGGCGAGGGCGGGGAGAGCGCTGGGCCAAGCCCGGCGGCAGGACCGGGTCGAAGCGGCCCGGGACCGCCGGCCCTGCAGTCCCAGCGCGGTGCTGAGGGGGAAGGCCCGGTGCGCGGATCCACTCAGAGCAGGAGTCCCGGACCGCGGCGCCGACTCCCGGGCCCCAGGGCCCCGCGAGCGCAGCCCGCCTGCACCTGCCTCCCGCGTGGCGCAGGGGGCCCCTTGCAGGCCCGGAGACGCGCACGCCGCCCCCAGGGCCGCCCCCTTGCCTGGCACCCACACCTGGGCCGGGCGCGCTCACCTGTGGGGCCACGCAGTCGGTGCAGAGTCCCTGCCCATGGCTCTGGCAGGATGTAGCACCTGGGCCCGGTGGGCACTGAGGCCCCTCGCCCGTGGGGTGAACTGCTGACCGAGCTTCCTGTAGGGTCTCCAGGTGGGGAAGGGGCCACGGGGGTGGGGGCAGGAGGACCGGGCACTCGGAGACACTCCGGCTGAACCCCCTTCACAGATCCCAGGCCAGCCCGGGGGCTCCGAGCAGCAGCTGTCCCCGAGGGCCCCTTATCCGCTCCAGAACCTACACTGCTCCCCGTGACCTTGACTGCCCACGTCACAGCCGCATCACGGGCAGTTCCCACTCCTGCTCGTGGCTCTGGGACCTTGGACAGGTTGCTTGGCTGCCGCCTCCCACCTGTAATGTGGGGACAGCAGTATTGGAGCCGCCCCATAGGGCTGCAGCTGTCGGCATTCCACGAGTTCACATACATGCAGTGCTCAGAGTGGCTGTGGCAACTCGTGTGGCGCCAGCATGGCCACACTAACCATCACCTCTTACCATTATCACCATCATCATCATCACCATCATCACCACCGTCATCACCATCATCACCATCATCCTCACCATCACCACCACCACCGTCACCACCATCATCACCATCATCACCTCCATCATCACCATCACCATCATCACTTTCATCATTATTTCTACATTGCGGGCCCCGGTCACACGTGTAGGCTTGAATGCAGGGCTGGTGATGTCAGAAGCTGCACTGCAAGCACCCCAATCTTGTACAGGATGCCCAGGCCGGTGACAGGCCAGGGGTGCGTGGGGGGGTGTGTGCAGCAGCCCATCACCCCCGGCACCTCGGGGGGCTCTCAGCCATGTGCTGGGCGGCCGTCCCGGGGAGGTGCCCTCCTCATCTCAGATCCTCTGGGGGGCCGGCGGCCTGAAGTGCATTGTGTGTGGAAGGGAACAGCCCCGAACCAGGAAACTTACTTCCTGATCGGGGTGAGCAGGGGGTCAGGGCCACAGACCTGGACAGGAGCTGTCACCGCCAGGCCCCCCAGCTCTGTTGTCCTGGGAGAAGGCCAGGCTCTCAGCAGAGTTCATGCCCCAGAGCGGGTCCTGGGAGGAGGGGCTGGGGGCTGCCTCCCTGCCGCTGTTCAGGACCATCCCTGGGTCTGAGGGATGCAGGTGGTCACTGCCCCTTCCCGGCGTGGACTGGGCTCAAGGGAGGTCACAGTGGGTGTGCAGCCTTAACAGGCGGGTCAGGCCTCATGGACCCCAGTGCAGGGCTGTTGTCAGCACTGCCCACTAGCTGTCGGGGCCCCAGGGCACCTGGGGGTGCCCAGCCAGCGTCTTGTTCACTTTATTTCAAATACCTTACTTACTTTATTTGTTTTAAAGATTTATTTTATTGGGGCAGCGGGGATGGCTCAGTGGGTTAGGCACTCGCTTTGCAGCCCTGAGGACCAAGGATCGGGGCCCAGCCTAGGCGGACTCATATGCTGAGCTGGGGTGTGCTTCCCTCGTAGGAGGCCCTCAGTTCAGTTCTTGCCCCCCGGGTTCTGCCCTCTGCTCATGTGGACGTGCCTCCCATGCGGAGGCCCCCAGCCCAGTTCCCGCCCTGCGTGGCCTCCATCCACCCATGTGGAACGAAACCATGTTGAAAACTGATGGCATAGAAATATGGAGATTGCTCTGGGCCCTCCCCCTTCTTTTCTGTCTGTCTCTGCCTCTGTCTCTGTCAAAAACAATAAAATAAATCTTAAAAAAAAAAAGATTTAATTTGTTTTGACAGAGACAGAGAGAAGGGGGAGGGCCCAGGCCAGCCTCCATAGTTGTACATCATCCGTTTTCAACATGGTTTTGTTCCACACAGGTGGATGGAGGCCACGCAGGGCGGGAACCGGGCGGGGGGCCTCCGCATGGGAGGCATGTCCACACAAGCAGAGGGCCAAACCGGGGGTACTCCCACATGGGAAGCTCACCCCGGCGAAAACCAAACTGGGGGCCACACCCCAGTTCAGCATGTGGGTCCACACAGACCAGGGCCGGGGTTCGATCCGTGGACCCCGGGACTACAAGGTGCACGCTTAACCCGCTGAGCCATCTGGCATCCTTAGTGCCTTATTTTGTCCTTTTATTTTACTACCTTGTTTGTTTTAGACCTTTTTGTTGAGATAGGGCCTGCACGGGATGAAGGGCAGGAAGCTGTGTGTCCCACCCCTGGGCTTGCACGTCCCTGTCCACCAGGCGACCAGCGCTCGCTCCTGGTCGTCCTGGCAATGGGCTGGGGTCTGCGTGGGGTCCCCTTCTCCACCCCGCGCCCAGGAGGCCCCTGCAGGTGTGGCCCATAAAGGCAGCTGGGGCCTGGCACCCCCACAGGAGAGACACTGAGGTGGCCCCACCCCTCCCCCGGGGCTGCCGACAGTGGCCTGAGCCAAGTGACAGGAAAGGAGGCACTTCCGTCCCAGCCGCAGCACATCAGCGGGCCTGGCCCAGCCGACACACCGAGGGCCCCTTGCTGGTCGGAGGCCCAGACGGTCCAGCCAAACCAGGTGGAGCCACAGGTCCAAAGGGAGGAGGCGGCTCAGCCCATCCCAGGGCCAGGTGCCCATGCCCTGGGCTGACCTGGGACCCCAGGCCCAGCCCAAGCCACAGTCGTGGCCCCGGGCTGACCCCCTGGCTCTTCGCTTTGCTCAGCCTGTTTCCCCATCAGGCTGGTGAAGCCATTCCCTCCACCCCCAGGCAGAGCTGAGGGCTCAACAGCAAAGGGGCAGCTAGGGGCCTTGGCAGGGTGACAAGCTGTGAAAGGTGGCATCGCGGGCACACTCAGGGAACAGGTGCCCACAGGGCGAGTGAGAGACTCGCGCCCACCCGGGTGCTGCTGCTGTGGCGATGCACAGGGTCTGCGGGTGGGTCTGGGACGGGGCCTGGCCTCTCCCTGCCCTTGGAGGAACAGAGCAATCCAGTCAGGAAGCCGCTGGCGCGGGAGGTCACAGAGCCTGCCGGACGCACGGCTGCACAGGAACGGGCATCCCCGGCCTGGCGGCCGCCCCACAGTACACAGGAGACCCCCGGGACCCCCACCCAGCGCTTCCCACCTGTAAACTGAGGCGCCCAGGAGGAGGCAGATAACGAGCCCATCGTACAGAGCAGGAGGCTGAGGGAGAGGAAGTTGCTCCCCCGAATCTCAGCACTAGGGCTCTGGGGTGGAGGGGCTCCGTGGGAAGAGGCCAAGACTGGGGGCCCTGTGCTGAGCCCCAAGAAGGGGAGGGCTGGGCTTCAGGCACGGCATTCAGGGGACCCCACTTCCCTCAGATGGGGGCCTGGGATGGACTAGAGGGGACGGTGACAGGGCTGCTCTCTGGGCCCCGGCCAAGCACCCGGGTGTGTCCGCAGCTGCTGAAACAGGCCCAGAGGCGGAGGTTGGTTTGGCCTTGAAAGCCGAGGTGACGGAACCCAAATTCCTGCCCAGGTGAGTGGGCCGGCCCGGGCTTGTCTGGCTCCCCGGCAGGCTCCTCAGTGGCGGCTTCCCTGCCCGGCGGCCCCAGGACTCAGGTGCGCCCTGCAGGACCCTCCACCTGCGGAGACCGTGTGCAGGTGGCGGCAGGCAGGCGGCTGCGTGGGGCCACCGTCTTCAGGAAGCGCCTGGCCTGGGGACGAGGCCACGGCACCTCCTCCCAGGAGGTCTGGGGCAGTGGGTCCCAGCTGGGGAGCAGGTACCCCAGGCGGGAGCAGTGCTCCTGGGGGTGCTCCCCACCCCTCAGGGACCAGGCTGGGCCAGGGCTGAGGGGCGGGGGCCCAGCTGCAGGCCTCTCTGAGGAGGGGGTGCTGTCACACACAGGTCGCCCCGGGGTCCCTGCAGCCTGAGGAGTGTGCGGTGGGGGAGCCGGTGCCAGGCCTGGGGAAGCCGGGAGGCCATTCTCAGAACCGCCCCTCCTCCGGGCTCCCAGCTCCGCAGCCCTGGCCACATTCCTCCCCCTGGGTGGGCAGGGGGTGGGCGCTCAGTGCATTCCTGCGGGGACAGGGGAGGCCCGCGGCCAGGGCGGTTCAAGCTCCTGCAGGCCCCAGGTCACCTCTGCTTCCTGGGAGGGGGACGCCGGGCCCTGCTGGGAGCATGTGGACACATGTCCACCCTCCAGCAGACCTCTCGGTGCAGGAGGGGGTAGAGGGGAGCCCCGGGCAGATAAGGCCAGGGCTCCCCGCCCAGGGTGGTCATCAGCAGAGGTGACCAGCAGGGACCAGTGAGGCAAGGGCTTGGGGTCGCCGCCTGGGGACGGGTAGAGTCACGCGTAGCCTCTCTCGCCTGCGGCAAACTGGGCTCTGTGCACGTCCCACGGGGGTGTCTGCGTGACAGGCGCCCACCCCGCCCAGGCGCGAGGGATCCAGAGACGGCAGCTGCGTCAGTCCTGGCGCGCCGGGTGGGTGGCACAGGGTGGCACGTCCGATGGCGAAGAGGAGGCAGGAAAACCGCAATCAGCCCGTTTGCTCCCGGGCCCCCGGGAGGCCAGGCCTCTGACCCGAGGTCACACGACAAGCCGGGGTGGGGGGAGGAGACCCCGGGCCCACCCCCTCCACGTCCCCCATCCCACCCTCACCACCGGCCCGGCGGGAGCCCTGCAGCCTGTGTTTACATTCCCCCAGGAAATGTGGCCCCGGGAGAGCCGCCGTCCAGGGTTCTGTAAATGTTAAGCCTTGACGCAAACAGAGGCCTGGAGCTGAGCCCACTAGCCGCCCCCACCTCCCCGGGCCGGGAGGGGTTTCCTGCTGGGCCACCTGGTCACCCGGCCCAGCCCTGCCCTCCCAGCCGGCGGGCACTGAGCCGGAGGTTCTGGGGCGGCCGGGAGTAGGCGCTGGGCAGAAGGACCAGCAGGGGTGGGGTCCCCCTGTCTTCCCCTGACCCCTCTGGAATTTCCCAGCCCTCCTGGCGTGAAATTGGGGTGACCGTAGATGGAAGCACTTGTCTGTCAGGCCAAAGCCGGGCGGCTGATGCACGCGGTGACCAGGGGCCCGGACGGGAGAGTCCGTGACTCAGCGGCTGCCTCACGCTCCCGGCGGGGGCAGCTGCGGCCCCCCGAGTGCCGGGTGTCGTGGGTTCACCGCAATCAGCGCAGGTCCCTGCGTCCCGGCGCTCACGGGAGCGCTCAACCCGCCGGCCGTGTGGGTGGTCACGCAGCCGCCGGTGGGGACGCAGACCCACACAGCCGGCGGCCGAGGGGCTGCGCTTGGCTGGTGGGGGCAGCAGGCGGGGTGGGGGGAGAGGTGCAGGAGAGACGGGGGCTGGGGGCCGGGGAACAGCGTGGGGAGTGGGGTTTGAGTCTCAGCAAGAGCTCAGCCCGGTGGGGTCAGGCTGGGCGTTTATGTGTCCTGTGCGGTCAGTAGCGGCTGCTCTTGAAGCACAACCCACAGCACCGGTGGGACCCCTGGTGCCGGTGGGACCCCCGGTGGGCACAGGGCCGCCTGCTGGCCCCGCTGCAGGTGGGCACCCTCGTCACAGGCCACAACCGATGTCCCCAAGTTGGCGAGAAGCCGGGGCCACTCTGGCTCCCTTGAGGCCCGGGAGGCTGGGACTTGGGGGCTCACAGGGGCGCCCCCAGTGCGGCTCACGCCCTGGGCAGCCCTGCCCCTGCCCCTCCTGGGCTGCGAGGCCTCCTGGCCATATAAGGCCGTGTGTGGGCACCTCCTGGAGAGCTCAGAACCCTCACCCTGCCCCCCACGGGAACCAGCGCTTGGCGCTTGGCGGAGTCCCCAAGGACCAGGAGGGGCCGGGCCTGGGGCCGGCCGGGGCTGTGCTGGGAGCCCCCACCCCTCCCTGCTCCCCCAGGGCTGCCCAGATGGGGTAGGGATTCGGGGGGTGGGGGTACGCATGGTGGCTCATAAACCCAGTGGTTGTTGCCTTCACCTTGGGTCACCCCGTGTGCCCCCCACAGATCCGGGACAGGAGGCCTGGAGCCCCCAACTTCACACCCCAGCAAGGCGCTGGGAGGTGCCCCGCGGGGGTCCCCCCAGAGGGGGGGTCCACGAGGCTGGAGTCCTAAGAGCAGCCTCGGTGTTGGACCAGCCCTTCCGTAGCCCTCCCAGAGGTTGACTCCGGGCGGTAGTCTCTCTGGGGGGGTCCCAGGCGCCCTCCCCCCCAGGCTGGGGCCTATGATTTGTGGCTGAGCCCAAGGGCTGGGCCCAGGGGGGGCCTCCAGTGTGGGGGGCGATGTCTTCCAAGGACGCAGACCCTGGTGTCCATCACAGACGGCAGCCCCTCCCCGCGCCCCCCAGCTCAGACCCCAGGCGGGGGGCACAAGGGCTTCATCCTGGGGACTGAGGTCGCCTCTGGGGGGGCCCACACCCCAGCGAGGGAGGGGGTCAAAGGGGTGAGGACGGCAAAGGGGTTCTACAGAAGGTCACCTCACAGGGGCATCCGATCACAAATTCATTACGAGCCCAGTCGTGGGGGGTGGTCACGGCCACGCCCCTAACTTCTTTTTTAGACTAACACAGAATATTAATTGCTTATATTTGCATGAAATATCTGAAGGCAGAACGCACACACACACACACACGCAATTCCACAAGAAGGGAATAAAATGGGTGGGACATTTAAAATTTTTCCTTTTTTCCCCCCTAAGAATTGTTTTGTTGGAGAGGAGAGACGGGGAGGCCCAGAGCCGCCCCATAGTTGTGCGTCATTAGTTGTGACGTGGTTTCCTTGCACACAGGTGGACGTGGGGCCGAACAAGGCAGGAACCGGGCGCCTCCCGCAGGGGCGGCGAGAACCTTTGCCGCCCTCCCAGCGGTTACCGGTTGCGCCAAAGCTCAGCACATGGGTTTGCACAGGACGGGCCGGGGCTGAGACTCAATCCCTGGACCTCATGGTCACCGGACAAGCGACCTGCTGAGCCCTCCTGGCCTCCCTCTGCTTTAACTGTTCAATGCGTTGGGGGGACATCGGTGAGTAAAAGCCGCACAGGGGCCGATTCTACAGCACGTCTGTGCTGCATCGTGCGCTCACCCCCCAGTCTGCTCTCTTCCATCATCTACAGCAGGCGTGTCAAACTCATTTAAAACACGGGCCACTTGGTGCAACAGGCAAGAGTCACGCGGGCCACATCCCATGTACAAACGTCACTGGAACCGAGTCAGCGCGTTTATACGGCCCCCAGGCCCCCAGGAAAGGCCCTGGGCCACGTGTACACTCGTCTTCAGTCGTTACAGGGTGAACGAGGGAATTGTGTGTATGGTATGGCCTCGATCGCCCCTAAGCGCTATTTTCTTCATCACCATTTTTTCTATTTTCATTTTATTTCAGAGCGTCGTGGGCCACACAATGACCTCGGGGGCTGCCAGTTTGACACCCCTGCTCTACAGGGTCAAACACAGGGCCCGGCAGAAGTAACGCCCTGCTGTGTGACATTGTTACACCGCAGAATTTTGTCATAAAAGATTGGGTGTAGGTTCCCAGCTCCCCAGAAAGGGGCATCCCTTCTGGGGGACCCTGAATGCCAGGCCCCCTCCCCCTACAACTTCTTTAAAGGTCCGTCCTGCCCTCAGCAGCCCTGCCCATTGCTTCTGTGCAGGGAGGTTCGCAGGCCTTTGAGACGCCCCCTTTCAGGCCGCCCCCTCCAACGTGTGGGGGTGCCTAGCCTTAACTCCTGTATCCCCACGCCGTCTTGCTTCCTCTCAACACCCCCAGGTCATCTTCCTCTCTGTCCCGCCTTAGTTCCAGATGCATAAAAGAAGCCGCAAAACCGTCACTGTCCAGGCCTCCTAGCCTGTGTCGTCAGTTTGACGCCAATAAACTCATAAAAATTCTTTGCAGGTTGGGACATTCCTTACGTCCGCAGGGGCCCTGGCGTGTTCCTGGTGGAGGTGACTAGGCCAGCGTCCCTGCCAGAGGGGGAGGGGCGCGGCCGGGGCGGAGGAGGGCCCAGCTGCAGCCGCCTCGCTGCGCCGGGTTGTTGGGCTGCCGTGAGGGGTCTGGCTTTCACCCTAAAACAAGCAGGACCCCTGTTTGCCTGGGGGGGGGGAGGGTGTGTGGCCTGCTCGAGGCCCAGGTCACTAAGGCCCCAACGTCGGGGGGCCTGTACTCAGCTGGGGACACTGGGGCCGTGGAAGGGGGGCATCGCAACCAGACCCCGGACCCAGGACTCTGATCTCTGCACAATGATGTCACTCCAGTCACCCTGTGGAGTCACAGGGCCCCATATTTCTGATCCGCTCAGGTGCCCACGGGCCGAGCAAGCCCGTCCAGGGTGCCAGCCGGGAAGGTGGGCTGCGCAGGGGACGAGGGCTTTGGGGAACCTCTTTAGAGACCCCAGGCCCCGGGGTGGGGGGCTGGCCCGTCTGGGCCCCCGGGCACGTAAGCTGGTGTGTGACCCTCAGGTGGGCAGGCCCAGTGGGGGCTGAGGGCGGGGAGTAGGCACCCCTCCTCCCAGGACAGGGGGTAGCCGGGAGGGACGAGGGTGCTCCTGGCCTGGGGGAGGGTCCACTGCCCGCCAGTCCCCCGCACGCCCAGGCACTGGGCTGGCTGCCCACAGTGGACCATGCCAGCCGAGGGTCCGGGAGGGCTCCGAACAGCGGCTGGAGCGCACCCTGCCCACTGGGTCCTCAGCCTCTGGTTCTGAGTGCTCAGGGTGCCCAGCTGGACCGGCTCCTCCCACAGGGCGGGCCAGGCCAGCAGCACCCCCATCCCAGCTCCCCCACCCACGTGCCCCGATAGGATAGTTGGGGTTCCCACTCCAAGCCCCAGCGCCAGCTCCCCACCTCCTTCCTGCTCACCTCCCTCCCGAGGTCCCCCGGCCCCCGCTTTGCCCCCATGGGTTCTCCCAAGGGTGCAGGGCCCAGTGGGCGAGCTGGGGTCTGGGGAGAGGAGGCCTGACACGGTCACCTGTTGCCGACTGTGACACACGGCGCTGTGGGCATGTGTGTGGAGCCCGCGGGCGCCCAGCAGCTGCGGCCCAGCCAGGTGCACCTGGGCCGCCCGCTCCCCGCATCTGCCCCACAGATGGGGCAGCAGGGGTGGGGGTGGGGAGGCAGGAGAGGAGCACAGGGCTCCTGGGAGCACCACCCCCAGGGCTGGGCGACCCTCTCTCTCCTGGGGGGGATTCGGGACAGAACCTGGGGCTGCCTGATTTCAGGGTGGGGTGAGAGCACTGTGTTAGGGACCAGGGCCCGATAAACATGGGGGGAGCCATTGAGTGACTGACCGACTCCCTCCCCCTGGTTAACTGTGTGCTCTGGACTGACCCCCGAACCTCTTGGCCTCAGTCTCCCCATCTGTGGCCGGAGAGGTGGCTGGGTACACAGGGTGGGCACCTCGCCAGCCCCTCTCACCACTCGCTCCTCTGCCTGCCCCTCCCTCCCGGCCACCAGTCGCCTGGGGGCAGCTGTCCCTGATGAACCCTGGGCGCTGGGTGCTCCCGCTGACTCAGCACATTCTCGGGCAGCCGCCCCTCCCTCCTGCCGCCTCTGTGCCCTGGGGCAGCGGAGGCCTGGCCTCTAGGGGGCTCAGAGGGCACCCCCTGCCCCGCGTGGCCCCTCGGGATGTTGGGAAGCTGACCCAGACAGGGAGAGGGTTCCCCATCTCCAGCCCGCGGACCACCAGGGCTCCCAGCTGTCAGCCCCCCTGCTGAGGGAAGACCCCCAGCCTGGCAGGAGGGCTGGGCAGGTCAAACCTGCCATCTGGGACCCGCTACTGCCCAGAGGCCGCGGCCCCTCCAAGGGGTCATAAATCAGCTGTGAGCCGGCCTGTCCAGGGACTCGGATTCCTCTGCAGGAATCCAGTCTCCTACCGGCACTGGGGGCCCACGGTCCCCGCCCCCCCACCTTCTCCCCCACCCCCAGGTGGAAGAACTAAAAGGGTGTTACTGAATTATGGAATTGGGGGGAGGGGGGAGGGGAGGGGAATTGGGGGAGGGCAGGGGA
>PVKE010005983.1:0-56332 GCA_004027555.1 Craseonycteris thonglongyai
TAATTGTTACCAACCAATGTCACCCCATTAAATTTAACAATAAAATATAATAATATTAAAAATATATAATAATAATAATATTAGTCTTCATAAGAACCAAACTCCAGTATGTGGAGTAGTTTAAACCAACAGGAATTCTTAGTCATTGAAAGTCAAAGACTTGGTGGCCGTGACATGGTCAACTCTTCATTCAGTAGAAATGCAAAGATCATGGCTCCTTTCATTTCCTTCTTGCTATTTTCAGTGACTTTTAAGGTCACTCGGTTGAGTTTCCTGTAGCTGGTATAAGGGGAAAAAGGCATAAGGAAAACATGCAGGGCTTTTGGGGGGCCAGATGCAGATGGGGCGTGCCACACTTTTCCTCACCTGCCAGTTGGCTAGAACTCACCAGTGCAATGCAGCCAGGGAAATACGGCCAACCCATGCATCCAGGAAGGAGAAACAGTCCTAAGTAGCTACGTGTAAGATTTTGAAATTGCAGTCAGTCATCAATGATTACGTAGAAGGGAAGAAGTTCAACAAGATTAGAGACAGACTCAAAGCAATGGAGAAATTGTAAAATGTAGGATTGTACTTCATAAATAATTTTTATGCTTATATTGATCTAATGCAGAATGACAAATTATGATTACTTTTGTACCTATGGACAAATTTGACACAGTCACAAACAATGCTGGGCCACACTAACAAAGCTTCATTTTCCTAAATACTGAAAGAGAACGTGGCCCCTTTCTCCTGCTTCTTAATCTAGACTGGGTTGTAGAGGACTGACCCCAGATCCTAAAGACAAACAGCAGCTCTTAGCTCAGGAGGACTTCGGGAGGCTGGGGATAGGAATACACTGCTGTCATCCATTCATGTATCCCACGCCCATTTATCAAGTGCCTTCCATCTGCCAGATACTGTACTGAGTCTTGAAGATGAGAGAAGTTAATAAGGTAGAATGTCTGATCTCGAAACCCCACATTGAGTGGGAGAAGCAAGCTGTAATGGAAGAGCTAATGATTGTAATGGCAACTCGTTTCAGGTTTAGTTAGGTTAGTGATTACCTGTACCTAGAGATATCAGGGAAGACCACATAGAGGGTATCCCCTTTATTCTGGGGCTGAAAGTGTATGCCTAAGGCTTTTCGGGCAGAGGAGGCACTTTTAGGTAGCTTTAAACTCATGGTCAAATATATGAAAAAAGCACGTAGCAGCCCCTGAGTGTGAAAGAACATGGCATGAGCAGACATAGGAGGTTCTTTTGCACATCTGGAAAATGGAGATTGTATGATAGAATGTAGCGGTCTGGGGAAGTCAGTTAGTGAACAACAAGTCCAATTTCAAAGGTTCATGGAATCATAGGTCTCTGAGTAAGGTCCTAGCAAAGAGTAAATGGTCTCTCTGCATGTCACCTCTTCCCTGTCAGCAATCTTAGCAGCTTCTGTAGCCTCCTTACTGTGGACTGCACTCCTCACTCACCCCCTAGAGCTCTCAAAGTCGTACACCTATATACGTAGAATGTGCTCGAATAAGGTAAGTGGCAGGAAAGTAATGAAAAAAACAAAGTATATGGCTTTTTAAAATGATGAAGTGTAGCTGGCATCCAATATTACTTTAGTTTTAGGGAAAGCAAAGTTTATTAAGTTTGAATGTAAGTTGCCCTTACGTAAATAGGACAGAGCACAGTGCCCTGTTATTGAACAGTTTCTACTTGGAGGTTGAACTTTGGCTGAGATCTTGTGTTTCTTAACAGTATACATTCCAGGATCATAGGGTAGGCCACGTCACGGAGATGCAAAAGAGTGTGATGTGTGTTATAGTACATATTAGTATATACTAATTATAGTAAAATTTGAGAGGGCGAATATGAATTGAAGAGGAAAGATTAACCAGTTCTTAAAGATTTGGAAACGTCTCGGTTTATCCACATTGCAAAGAACAAGAAAGCGTGTTTTGGACAGAACACCAAAGGTGTGGCTGGGCATTCACTCCAGGAAGAGTTTATCCACTCATGATTCAGCCACTTGAGCAGAAGTCGGGAATTGAGAAGGAATTATATCACCATAGATCCCGACTGTGCCTTTGGACCAAAGGGAACAGAAACTGGATGAAATAAAGGAAAGTTTTAAACTTCTGGGATTCTATAGGACAGGATAATATAGCTAGCCACTATCCAGCTGTGAGCATGCCTTATCCTTCAAGAAAAGGGGAGAATGACCCCAAGGGTAATTCAGAGATTAGCCCGGGGCCTGAGGGGCAAGCCTGCCAACCATGGCCAGTAGGGCCTCTATCCTGGTGGGATGGGAGGGTAGGCTGCTCAGCAGACAGACCTGGAAGGTAGAGCAGAAAGCTGCAAAGGATTATCCTCAAACCTGGAGATGCAGCGGAATTTGCATTGCTAGGTTTTGGATTCTCGGGGTCTCTCACTGCTTTCTTCCTTCAGCTGTCCCCCTTTTGGAACAGTGTCTGTCCTATGTTTGTCCCACCACTGTATTTGGGCAGCACATATCTTGTCTGGTTTCACAGGTTCACAGCTGGACAAAATTTTTTCCTCAGGATGAATCATACCTAGAGCCTCACCCAAACCTGATGTCAGATAATGTTTTGATGAGACTTTGAGCTTGGAGTTCATGATGGAATGAATGGGTTAAGAATTTGGGGGCTATTAGAATGAGGCTGAGTGTGTTTTGCATGCCAGAAGGATATAATTTAGGGGGCATAAGGTTATGGACTGAACATAGTTCCCCCGACCTGTCTGTTGAAGCCCATACTCTCCATGTGACTATATTTACAGCTAGACCCTTTAAGTAGGTCACTACGATTAGGTGAGGTCGTAAGGATGGGGTTGTAGTCCCATAGCACTGACGTTCTTGTAAAGAAGAAGAGGGGCCCCCAGGAGTGTGTACCCACCAGGGCAATGCTGCGTGAGGACATGGGAGAAGGTACCGGTCTGCCAACTAAGGAGGGATCTCTCATCAGAAATCCAACCTGCCGGGACCTTGGTTTTGTAACTTCTAGTCTCAAGAATTGAGAGAAAATTAATTTCTGTTGTTTAATCCTCCAAATTAGTGGTATTTTGTTATGGCCACCTTAGCTGACTCATAAAATGTATTCACATGTGACTGACTAGTTATGTAATAAATAATAGGAATAATAATAACCATATGTCAGGTACCACAGGGTATGGCAGAAGTAACACCACTTATGATTATTACAAAATCATAAGCATGTAATTTTGTAACAACAATATCACATGGAAGCATACTATACTACTTATTAATTAAAAAAAAAAGGTGATACTTCTGATGGATGCTGTATATTAAGTCCCATATATACATTATGTCATTAATACTCTAAAAACCCTTGGTGGTTGTTATCATCGTTATTAGTATTTTACAGATTAAGACATTCAGATCAGATAGGAAACTCATTGTATCCCCAAGTGTGTTCTACTATGGTATGGTTTCATGTGACCATGTACGAAGAGCTTAACTTCTCTGAGTTTCATACATCATTCAATAAATGATGATATGTGTGCTGCTGTTTTCAGAGCATTTAATTACAATGATGTATGCAAATCCGTTATATACACCCCAGGCATGACCATCTTTATTGGCATCACTTAGGTTGGTGACTTCTGTTCCTACTCAAATGACTGACTTTCCACCAGACTTCTCTCAAGACATCACACCACCATTGTGGAAGTGTCTTTCTTTAGAAGTCTCACATATACACTTCAATTCTGACTCCTGACTTGCTATTACAAAAAGAATTTGGACGTAAGGCTGTCTACTAGCATTCTTCTCTTCGGGTGGTGTGAGAAGATTGGTTTCCTAATGATTCCATTAATGTACACCTCAAGGATATTAATAGGAATATTGTGAAAACTGTTTTGTATGAATAAAGAGACTGAACCATGAAAGAAATTTATAGGTCTTAATAGTAATCTTATTCACAAGTTGCATACCTTTCTTTTCAACTCCTTGCTCTCTGTCTTTGTAGAACAAAATACTTATTTTGTCTGATATGAGTCTACCTTCTAATTTGCTACTAGAACATAGCACTTTTTTTGGTTGTTTTCGTAAACAAGTCTACTGTTCCTCCTTTCTTATATAACAATAGCTTTTCTTCTTTCTTTCCTTTTCTTTTTCTTTTTCTTTTTTTTTGTACTTTAGCAGACGAGTTTCTAACTAGAGTGAAAATTTTAAATTTCTGACAAACTTAATTGTAAAATAATCGGATATGTTTAACAACAAATAACTTTCAAAGATGTTAAAACAATAATGCAGATTTAAAAAACTATGGTTAGCATCTTTATGCCTCCAGAACGTATATTCATTAACCGAATTGGTTTAGAAGCAGCTGCTTGTTGATTGCATTTAACCAAATAATTTTCAAAAGACTCATTACTAAACATGTTTTGACCCTCATCATTATGCTATGAAAATATTAAGAATTTAAATATTCTCATCTTGTATGCAAATATTTAAAATAAGGATTTCAAGTGTTTGTATGCATCAGAGTTTGTTATATTGCATCATTTAACTTTTATGTTGCTTTTCCATATTGTCCTGATCGACATCTTTTTCTATGTCTTAGGTACAGTAGATCCACAAATGGAATAAGAAAAAAAAACCCAAAAACAGGTCATGTAATAGTGTACTGCACCAAGACCCCTTTTAGCACAGAATAGTTTGACAATTCCATGTTTGAGGTCACTAGTATTAAAAAAAATAAGTTGTATGCTATTATCCATTTGAATGTCCTCATGATTGTAAAGCTATTGGGACATTTGAAAAATTAAAATCCTTTATCATGTATAATGTGTTAATCCCTTTCTTAATGCCAGTTGCTAAAAGTATTTACCAGTAATTTGTAAGTCATATATATATACACACATATATGTATATATACATATATATGTATATATATATGTATATATACATATATGTGTATATACATATATATATATGTATTTCTTACTTATCTATAGTCTTTTGTATATTATTATATCTAATCTTGGGAAAAAAGTATTTTTCTAAACAAAACTAAAGACTGGTATTGATACTGATCATTCTCTTGGAGTTTTGACACAAATTCTCTTAAAGAAAGATAACTGTAAAGCGATGGTATAATCCTTTAGCAAAATAAAAACCAGCATCAAACCTCAGATCTCAGAACACAGGGAACATTCCACTTTAAATGGACAGTATTGTTATCGTGATGGATTTATTCAGTGGACTAGAGGTCCATTACCAAGGCCATCTGAATTAATCTGAAATTGAATCACCTCTTGCACAAACATTCGGGAAATTGAAGCAATTTTAGATTAAGACATATAAGTATCATGCTGTATGCTTTAAATTGAATTCAAAATACATTGAACTCTTTATTGTCTTACATTTATTGTTTGTTATCCCTTGGTTGCAGAGCTGAATCATAGGATAGAGGTTTCTTTTCTAATGTGTGATGATGTACACTGGAATACCAAATATAAATATCTGCAGTAAAAAAATTATCTGAATATTTTAGCAGTTGAAATTATATCTTTTTCCTTTAACACAGAAAGTTTCATCATGTTTTTTTTTTTTCCATTTAATATACTCAGCATGAAGCTGTATACAGTTTATGACAGAATGGAAATGACATAAACCCTTGACATCAAAGTTTAGTGAACTTGTCAATCAAAGCCAGTTAAAGAAAATGCAGAGAAGCAGGCATTTCTATGATGACTCCTAGCTCACATTAGTCATGTAGATGCTCTTTCTAAGAGTACTCATTAGCTGGTCTCTTTGCAAATGACTGCTATCAGTGTGCACTGCCTTTAGGTTTTGCTTTGCTGAAGGATAGCGTGCTCTCAAAAGATAGACATGTGGATCGGCATAAAACAATGTAATAAGCGTTGCCAGTCTTGTGCAGGCCACGAAGGATGCAAAGAGAAATAAAACATGTTTCAGTAACTGAGTTCAACTACTTATTATAATAAGACTTTTACTTTTCAGATGAAAGTATTTTTCTCCCCCAAATTCACACTGGGCAGGAAGTACTGTGATATTCCTGTCAGTCCTCCTCATCCTTCTCTCCTCATAACATTTCTACATCCTCAAAACATTTTTGATTCCTGAGTGTGGATGTACCCTCTACCCCTGTCAGACTTGTGTACATGTAGCATATACTCTATTGTCTTCTCCTGTGACTAAGCTCCCCAATGCCTGAAAGCAGAATAAATAAATTCATTCACACCAAGAAGTATGTTTAGAAACAGCTACTGATGGGTTAGTGAACAGTTCTGTGCAACTGGTAGATGAGGAGGCTAGTGATTCAGGTTTAAAGATAATATTTTAAACTTTGCAAAGGTGTTTTCGCTTAAACAAAGGACTTTGTAGAACCCACTGAAGCAGGGGAGTGGTATGTTGAAATTATATTTTAGGATGATCCTTCTGGCAGTAGGATGGAGACTACGAGGGCTGTCCAGAAAAAAATAGGCCTTAAATGCCTCTATTTTTCACATTACATGGCTGGATACTTTCCCAACAGTCCTTGTATGTTAGAATTTTGTAATATAGATGACAGAAATAATTAGGGTCTAAACCAAAGCAGTAGCAATGAAAATGGTCAGAAAGTAACAGAGTTGTGAAATATCTGGGTGCTAGATTCGTAAAGCTTTGAAACAAGATGTTGGACAGGAAGGAGCAATAGAAGATTGGAATGGGTCTCTGGTTCTTGACAGAGGTGGCAACATGGGCTTAGGTAGAGAAAGGCTGCATTTGAGGGGTTTGTTAGACAACTTGAGGAAATATTCTGGAACTTAAGAAGTTCTGAATAGAGTTAAAGATTTGAAAATACCTATGTCATTGGATTTCTCTGAGTATTAAACGAGGTGGTGTCCGTAGAACATCCTTAGCACAGTGCCTTAAATGCAGTTCGTGGTCAGTAAATGGAAGCTGTTCTACCTGCTGATGGAATGGAGACTATGAGTATTCAGATGAATCTAGGATGGACATTTTTCTCCAGCACTGAATCAGATGGACAGAGGAGATAGAGAGAAATAATTGAGGAAAGATGGTTAAAGTGATGGGCCCTGGTATTGCCAGAAAGTGGATTCTTGGTATCGTCATAGGGAAGAATTCAGTGATGCACCAAATAAGCCAGGCAAGCAAAGCTTGGGGACACAGGGGGTGGGGACTTTTCCCTGCCTGCCATGCTCACAGTATTATTATATAATCCAGTACAGTCAGCAAAAGTTCACCGTAAGGGGCAGTGTGGTGACCTGTGTCAGCTCTCTGTCACCGAAATCAGGTTCTGGTCGGTCTGACAGCTGCACATTTTCTTAAGAATGGCCTCATCTCCTTCTTCTTTTGTCTCCCCTTACTTTCTCCCCACGACACTATGCCTTTTGCCTATGGTAACACTAGGAATTATGATACGTCAGAAATCAAAGGAGAAACGGCTATAGATTGCAGTGAAAAGGAGTGGAGGTTCATAAATACAGCTTGAAGATAGTGCATTCTTGCTTCATCAAAATTAGACCTATTGCCGGGTCCTCTTCCCCACTTTTATGTTTTAAGCATCTCCTTGATTTGTATTTGTCTCATCTGTCAGTTTGGCCTCAACAGAAAGACATTTTGCCTTTGAAATCATTGACTAATACTCATATCGTACTTCAGCCCTATATTTGCTCATCCTAACTTTGGAGCCAATTGCTTAGAAGAAAAACGTGTGTATACTTTGCTATGCCTTGACAAGAGCCTTCATTTTCCTTCGCTTCACCATGTGAACTAGGTGGTCACTGACAACCCAGGATGCGGTCACGCACAGACATGTAAAATACAGCCCCAGATCATAGGGTTTCTGAATTCTCCTGACTGGACAGATGGTCAAATCAACACGAGACAGAGTAACAGGAGAAAATGGCCGAAGTTACTACATATGGACATACAGGGATTCGTTCCATAGGACGCACTGGGCAGTTGAGGCCCTTCTGAACTAACGAGTAGGACATTGCGGTCTAGAATATCAGAGAGAAAGTAGACAGTTCACAGGGAGGCACGAAAAAGCCAATGTGAGTTAATCAAACTCTTGCTGGAGTCCCAGGAACAGTGGGGAGCAGAGAGGAGTCCAGTCAGTAGGCTTCAGGAGACTTTTCCCTGTCTGTCCCATTTAATTCATATATGCTAAGTTTTCCTTCCTAAAGCCGGTTTTGCTCTCTGAATTCCTTTAGGCAGCTAAGGAGGAGGTAAAAAGACCAAAACAAACAAGAAAACAAAACAAAACAAAAGCTTAGCTCTTCTTGAGTTTGTTGGGCTTTAAATGATTTTTTATCTCCAACTAATCTGCGTGCCAGGATGGTGCATTCTGGGGAAACTTGTTCTGCACCCCGAGGACTTTTATTAGAAAGCAATCAGGCCAACTGGTCTCCCCTTGCATTGCACGTGTGTGTGACAGCCAGCAAAAAACTGAGTAGCAGACAGCATGGATGGTTCATGCCCAGATGGAGGCACAAATGCTCAAGGAGGTGTGGCAAAATGCGCTTCTAAGCAGCAAAGAGACACCGAGCTGTCTGCAGGCAAATGAAGAGCTGCAAATTAAGCATGGCGTGGTTACTCACTGTTCCCTATTAGTGTCTAACTCCGCCAAATGCGGTCGAGAGTTTTCACATGCTCAACACTGTCATTTAATCTGGAATGATACTGTTACCGTGTTTGAGACTGATTTTGAAACCTGACTGGACAGGATCTGACATCCATACCATAATGCATGCTTCTGGGTCGTAGTTTATCTGTCATTGCAAGTTTAATCTAATCCACTGCATACCTAATTTATCACAGAAAATGCAATTCCAGGCGTTCTGTTTTTCCTTCTCAGTGTTACTGAAAAATCTGACTTCTGCTAGAGGAGGCAATGGCTCATGTGGAAAATACCTAATTCCCTGCATTCATATGACGGGAGTGATCTGAATCTAAAACACATAAAATGAAAAGCAGTGGAGTAGGAATGCCAGGGAGCCGCTTCTCACAGGGGACTGAGTAGTCCCCAAAGAGTCTCTGGAAGAGAACTGGACTGGTGGTCAGGGGCATAGAAGCTGGTAATAGATCTGTCATTAATTAACCATAGGAACTTCAAACCCCTCCCTCCATTCCAATATTACCTCTCTCCTCCCTTTCTCCCAATTTTTCTTCTTCCCTCCTTCCATTTCTCAATCCCTCCTTCTGCCCCTCCATCCCTCTCCTTCCCTTTCTTCATCGTTTCTATGGGGTGTCCACCCTTTTGACTTCCCTGGGCCCCATTGGAAGAAGAAGAATAGTCTTGGGCCACTCATAAAATACACTCACACTAACAATAGCTGATGAGAAAAAAACAAATAAGTCACAAAATATCTCATATTTTAAAGGTTTATGAATTTGCGGAAGGCGGGATGGCTCAGTGGGTTAAGCATTCGCTTTGCAACCCCGGGGACCAAGGATCGAATCCCGGCCCCAGCCCATGTGGACCCAGATGCTGAACTGGGGTGTGCTTTCCATGCGGGAAGCCTCCAGTTCGGTTCTTGATCCCCAGTTGGCTCAAGGGGGTGTACCTCCCATGCAGGAGGCCCCCAGCCCAGTTCCCACCCAGCGCAGCCCCTGCCCACCTGAGTGGAACAAAACCATGTTGAAAACTGATGTTGTACAACTATGGAGCCGACTCTGGGCCCTCCCCCTTCTCTCTGTCTCTGTCAAAAACAATAAAATAAATCTTTTTTTAAAAGTTAATGAATTTGTGTTGGGCAGCATTCAAAGCCCAATGTGGCCCGCAGGCTGCAGGTTGGACCAGCTTTTTGTAGTGTGTACTGTGCATCAGCATCATGTTAGTGATGGGGAGGTGGAGAATTCCCTCCTCTATTCATCTTTAGTTCTTTTGGCTGTCACTGCCAGGAGCCAGGAGGGGCTGGTTCTTCTACTGACTAAAGAATTACAGATCAACAAAACAAAGGAACACAGAGTAAAGCTCTATTGAAATACATTTCAAGAGGGAAATGGGCCAAGTCAAGAAAGACAATGGCCCTGAAGGGTTTGATTTGAGCTTCATATTGTTGGCTCTGGTCCAGCCCTGTGTGTGACTCATAGACTTGGGTCATTTGATGTACAGATTCAGGTCATTTGATTAACGTGTGTAGGTTACCTAACTGTTTTCTTTCTGCACATGCTCTTACCCAGAATGCATATAGAAAAGCCCATGGAGGGACCAAAACCACAATGTTAATTTTATTATAAAATTTAATTATAACGAGGCTGAGGTCAGGCCAAGAACAGTCTCCTCCGGCAGTTTGCACAGGCACCAAGACCCAACCCTTCTGGTTGGGGTCTCGCTTCCCTTTTTCCAGGATGTTTTAACTGAAAAATTTGTCGCTGGGGGTTGGGCCCAGATGGTCCCTGAAGAGCAGTGAGAAACTCTTATCAAATCACCTCTATTCTTCTCATCGCTCATGCTTACCTTCCTACCTTACAGGGCTAGTAATCAAATAATAAAATTGACACAAGTCTAGATTAACAGAGGAAACATCAGTTTAACACTTGTGCCTGGGAGAATCATAATATGATACTCAGATTATAAAACAAGGCTCAAAGAAAATGATTGAGCCAGGCACCTCTTTATGCTTTTACAATAAAGAAACAATAACTTCTTGAGCGGTTGACAGGACAAAGAAAGTTAGTGTTCATCAGAAAGGAATCTAAACAAGGTTTGAGTTTGGTGGCCAATTAGTAAAGTAAAGGCCTTAGGAGGTTTGTTTATACAGGATATGACTCTGGATTTTTTAAATGTTGTGGTTAGGTTCTCTCAGCCCTCGGGTGTGGGCCAGCCACCTGTCACATGGGAGATTTACCTCCTTTTATGGGGACAGAGAGGTCAGGGTTTTCTTTTTTCAAAGGCAATTTCTTAGGTAACTTTAATTCAAAATAATATACCATTGTGGAAAATCTTGGGGCAGCCTGCCCTGGAACTGGACATTAACTACTGAGAACAAAGATACAAAAATACTTTCTCTGCCTTGAAAAGAAGGTTGGGAAATATTAGGAGGGGGTTGGGTCCCGTGGTTCACAGCTCTGGCTATTCTGATATCCCATGGTTTTCTCTTGTTCAAAAGCTTATCACATAGTCTGTGTCATTCTTTGAGAGGGTCCTTTGGAGAAAACACGCTTTGAAGGCAAGGGCACATAGCAGGCTCAAGAGTCATTTCTCTATTCAGTCAGTGTTGAGGGAGCATTTTGGGGTGCTGAGCCTTATGCAAGTGGATCATCGTAGACATAAGCTCAGAGTTCAAGGGGAGCCTTAGAGGAGGCCACAGGTTCTGCTCTCAGGAATTCACGTGAGAGTTCAAGAGCCTAGAGGTCTTGGTCATACTCTGAAAGGGGGAGGCCACAGGATGAGAGGCAGGAGGAGGAGTAGCCTTGCTGCCTCAGAAGTTCAGTGAAGGACATCCACGGCCCAGAGTAGCCTGTGCTGGAGGGAAAGCAAATGGTGTTTGCCCACCTGCCCGCCCTTGGGCATCCCCACAGCATAACGTGAAGAGGAGCAGAGCAGGGGTGGATGCCTTTGAACTTGATGCACAGAAGTCATGGAGAGCCTTTCAAAGAAGTTTGAGCTTTATCCAAGGACAAGGAAGCGGTTTCCCTTGCACAGTAAGATTTGCATTTAGAATAATAATTAATTAAAAACAAATATCTCATGAGAAAGGTGTTAAGAGAATGTGGTGGCAATCAGACATTTATAGATTAGTTCCACAAGGTAACCTTGTGTGGTAGGTAGAGAGCTTACTCTTAATGTCAGGGGTGCTAACATTTACTTTTTATGGCTCACTTCATTTGTGTTCTGAATTTATGATTTCCTCCAGATGGGAAAATAGGGACCTAAACCTTGGGTGGACTTTGAATCCTTCCCCAGCTCTGCAGGGTTGTGCTGAGATCCCCAGACTCACACTGCCAATACTGTCATCGGGAAAGAAGTGTAGATAATGCTCATCTAGTAGGACCTCTCAATCTGCCCTTGGCCACTCTCCTGGATTCTGTGGGTTCCTGTGCTCAGCATGTGGGGTCCCCTTACCACTCCTCTCCCCTCTTTAGTCAGCCCAGTTGAAACGCTTAAGCCTGAGGCTCCGTTTTGCTTCCTTAGTGTTTCTTCCTGATATTCTCCCATCCTTCCTATCAGCAAACACTTTCAGTTCTCCTCAGCATTCAGCCTTTTGAAAAACAAAGCCCAGAAACCACTGAACTCCCCTCGGGGGTAGGTACCTCCTGGGAGACATAAGGGCCAGAGCAGGGAACCGCCCCTGAATTGTGCTGAACGTCAACACAGGAAGAAAAACACCAATCAAAGCCAACATCTCAGAATATCTCCGAGCTTCACCTGCTTTGCACACTGTTCCTCCTAACTGCTTCCCTAGAATCTCATAGTTTACAGTCTCCACTTTGTTTTTTCCAATTAGAGCAGACATTCAATATTATTTTACATTGGTGTCAGGTGTATAGCATAGCGGTTAGATATTGATAAAATTTAGAAAGTGATGCCCCTGATTAATCTAGTACCCTCCTGGTACTACAGGGAGTCTCAACTTTCAATGACCTTATTGAGTGAACTTCTCCTTCCTGAAGTCCACTGTGCTGGCTGGTTCATCTGCTGCTTCAGTTTTCTGATCCTCTCCCCACTCCACAAGGCACCCCCTGGAGCCTCCTCCCCAGGATGGTGGCAGCTCACAGGGGCAGGAGCCCAACCCCCTGCGAGGCCGTTCTGTTCCTCATCGTTAAGTGAGGAGATTGTACTGTGTCATATCGAAAATGCTTTCTAGCTTTAAAATGTCTGCGAATCCTAGGACTCTTAAATTGCTTCCCTGCTGCCACTGGACACGCCTTCTCCTTGCCCACTTTGTTTTTTGTGTCCCAATCAAAGCAAAGATGCCAAGGATGTAGGTCTCCATTCTGGGCACCTCCTTCGCAGAGATCTGGTCTCAGGATCTGAGTGAGCCCCTGAGACTCTGTCTGCAGCGTTACTTCTGCTATCATTCAGCGACTTTAGGAACCAAATAGGCCTTTGCAACAGTCCTGAAACATAGCTACAGCATGGTTGCCTGTGGAGCAATGAGTCTGTGGTCTGAACCACTGTGCTCCACATTCCTCACACAAGTCCAGAACTGCTTATACTTACGGATCTCCGACCAGCTCTAGATTTAATAATGATCCCACCTGTGTTTCCTGCCAAAAATGAGAAGTGGATTTGTTTTGCAGTTATAGAATATGTTTTCTTCCTTTTGTTTTGATAGTAGAGCATCCAATAAGCCACTCCACTTTACTGTTTCAGGAAGAATTTTGCTGTTTGAGAGCAAGAGACAAAGATGCACAAGAAAGTTTTAACACTCTTTGGTTTAGTGATCTTGTTTCTAAAAATCTATCCTAAGAAAACAACCCTAAAGGGGGAAAAAAAGCTATATTTACCAAGATGTTTTTTAAAACATATTTATCAAAAAAATAAAGGACTATAATTTCATTAACTATTTCCCAAAATAGGATAATAGTATAATAGTCAAGTAAAATATAACCTTTCACTTAATAAAATCATGACAAGGATGCTTTTTAAGACAGTGGAAGGCCTGAAGTTGTATTCATGATACCATATAATTTCATTTTAATGTCAGAAAAACTGAAAGGATATATTTCAAAAAGCTGATAAGTTACCTGAATACATTGAGATTATTAATATTTTCACTCTGCATTTTAAAAATCTCTGAGTACTACATAATTAAATAATGTATTGTTAAAATATTACAATCAACCAATATACATAAAATGTAGAAATCACTGAACCGATATTCTGATTAGAGAACCATAGAAGCATTTTGGGGCCAAGCAACTGGAGGTAGATATACATTTATCACATATAGAGAAGTAACACAAATATTTTCACTCTATTATAATAAGTTTTTACTATTATTGATAGAGTAGTAAATCAGTAAACAAACATAAATTAATAAGTTATCAGGCTAAGGTTTTATAAGTTTTATCACTGGTTAAATAAAGGAGTGATGATGGCAAATACATTAGTACTAAGATTTTAGTACTATTATTGCCATGAATAGGAATGTTATTGCTATTCATATAATTGTTATTTAGAAATAATAGTAATACGAATAAATATAGGGATAGCTATTATATATTTTTCTTTCATACAAATATAAATAAATAATATTACAATTATAAATGAGCAGAAATAGCTGGAACAGAATTTATATAGTAAGATGCTCCCTTTACTTGTGCGTAAGAGGGATTCTGCGTACACTTGGAAAAATCTTTTAAGAGTTAGCCCCTTGGCGTACAAGAGGGCTAGGGTATGCCAGGTGTTTCTTAAGCCATCGTAAGCATTGACACCTCAGATTTAATTTGCTTTGAGTGCAGTTATAATGCAAATATGATCAAGAAATTATTCTATAGATTCAGTGTTAAAGCATGAACTGTAGAAATAATCCCTCTAAGATGGGATCTGAATCTTTATGGAAGTGACACTGACCGCCAAATGCGGTGTTCAAGTGAAAACAGCAAGAATGATATTCAGCGAATTCATACACCTGACTATTCAACAGAAGATCAGAATTCTAGTGAAGGGAGCCCTATCTAATGTCATGTTTGTAAATGCACAAAACTTACATCTATATCAAGCAGTGATGATTGTGATTCAGGAGATGAAAAATGGAATTGGGAAGAAGAAAATATTTCAAATATAAAACCATTTACCCAAATTGCTGGTATAAATACTCTGGTTTTGCAAAGACTAAGAGCAAATCCTATGCTGCTTTGTGTTTTGAAACAAGTGCTAAGGGATGATATTTTTTGAAATGATAACTGTAGAAACCAATAGATATGCAAGTTAAAAGACAAAGGACCAGAACTTGAAAAAGGATGAGAAGTGCTTTCCAGTAACAAGTGGTGAAATGAAAACATAACTCTCATTATGCATCATAATGTCACAAGTACAAAAATGAAAAATAGATATGTACTAATAAGAAAGGGTAATACTAGAGACACTAATATTTTCAAAAAATATGCCTCACAAATGTTTCTTGGTTATATCAAATTTTCTTTTCTTTGTGGATAGTAAAACTGTGTGTAAAGAAGACAGATCACAAAAAGTACAAAGTCCAGTCAAATATTTGAATCATAAGTTTGAACAGTTATACAGTTTGGATGAAGATGCCTCTCTAGACAAGTCAATGGAATTCAGAGAACAGCTGGGGTACATGCAATGTGTAGCTATCAAACATGCCAGATTTGGAATCAAAGTTTACAAGTTACGTGAATCCAGTGCTGGATATTGCACCTGCAAATGTTAAGTTGAAAAATAAATGGTACGTTTTGCTCACATAGAATTTCATCTAATTCATAAGTCAAGGAGGTTAGTTCATATGTAAGGGTTTTGACATAATAAGACTTCAATGAAGTCTGGTAGGTAGTGAATACTTTTCTTAGGTTAAAAATTTAACAGACACTTATTCAAATGGTAGTGCTTATGAGCTGAGGGATCTTGGGTAACTCCCTGAATCCTGTGGAGCCTCAAGTTCCTGCAGAATTGGAGTGAGGAGACTTTAGTCGGTCTTGCAGGGAGGATGACATAATGACTCATTTCTAACACGAAATTGGTATTTAATAAATAATTCTTAGTTTATTCGTCAGAAAGGTAGCAGGAGCATGGTGTTGAACACACGGATGCTGGAGCTGGAATACATGGCTCTGAAACCCAGCTCTGTCCCTGATAAGGGAGGTGTCCTCAGGCAAATAACTCAAAGTCAGTGTACCTCAGTTTCCTCATCTATAAAATGGGGGTGATAATAAGAGCACTGGCCTTATAGAATTATTAAAATGAATAAACACGTATGAAGTACCTGTGGCAGTTTCTAGCACAAAGCAAGCACTCAGCGGCCGTTAGCTCTTATTAATACCTCATAGGTCGAATACAGGTAAAGGGAACTAATATTTACCAAGTGTATTGCACACAAACAAATGTCAAACCTGCTATTTATATTATCACATATAACCCTCAAAGCAATCCTGAGGGTAACGATTTCTATCTCTATTTTTCACATCAGGAAACAAATTCCGCGAACCAAGCTCCCTTTAGTCCACTAAAGCCCTTGTCTCAATTGTTTAAATCCTTCTGTCTTCGTTTCTCTTGTTGTTAGATTGGCTCTCGTCCTAGGGAGTACAGACTGTATGGGTTTATTGATTTACTTTACCTTGTTTTCTCAGTCTGTTTTATGACAAGTGCTAGAGTTAATTGGGAGAGACTTTGGTCTTACACCCTTGTGTGATCTGTGTTTGCAATGCTCAAACACCTAAAAGCCCACAGACAAGGCATAGGAAGAAAGGGTCATTTATTAATGGCAAATCAGATATATCTAAAGCACCTCCCTCTGCTCAAGATGCTAAATGAAATCATTTACAGAACTTGCCACTTTAACATTTTGGGTATTGTGTGCCAAGCACAGTGCTTATGCTAAAGGTAAAAAACAAGCCAAAGGATTTGATCTCTCCTTCAATATATTTGCAGATCATTTTGAGAGGCAGATGCTTAAAAAAAGTCACCAGCAAATATCGATGTGCAAGTTGTGGTATTTGCTGTAAGAACGAAAAACAGGTACAGTAGAAAATAGTTCTGTGTGAGCGGAGGGTAATACAGTTAGGCAGTAAAGGAGGGCTTCTCGGTGGTGGTGACATTTAAATGGAAACCCGAGGGATGGGGAGAATAGTCTTGAGAAGGTGGGCAGGGAATGTGAAGGAGGTGTCTCTGTTGCTTGCACAACTAGAGTAACAGAGAAACACAGTGCTTCGTAGTTATATTTTGGCTGAGCTTGGAGTAGGAGGAAATCACATGTGGTCTAAAGTACTCTTGGAGTAGGAGGAAATTACATGTAGTCTGAAGTACTCTTAGAAGTTTGTTGAATAGCCTATGAAGTAGCTCAGTAATTATGCATATGAGTAGTATGAATAGCTGTAAATACAGATATTCCTGCCATTCAAATCATCATGCCTTTAAGACAGATAACAAATCCCTATATCTCTGTGGCAAGGGGTGAAAAACTGCAGGCTTTCCCATTTTGCTTTCTCCACTCTCCTAACATTGTCTTGGAACAGTGGTGGTTAAGTGCCAGGGTAGTGAAATGCTGACTCAAATAGTTTCTTTTAGGGACACCCAGCTGGAAGGTTGGCTAATGCAATGCTTCCCTCACTTCACTGTCTTTTTAGGCTCCGCGTTTGTGATCAGACACATGGCTACTTCACACACCTATTTTCTCTGGACTCGAACTCCCTGCCTTGCATTTCGTGTACTTTAGCTGTACGTGCAGGGACCAGCCACTGAAACTTCCAGGGATGACACTAATCTTTTTGCTTTCTAAACTGGACTAGGAAGTTTGTCCATACAAAGTTTAAGGATCTGAGGTCCACCCTCAGGTTTGATAAATCGTTGGAAGGACTCACAGAAATCATTAGAAGCTATAATACCTATAGATACAGTTCCTTGCAGTGAAAGGATTCAGATTAGAATCCTCCAAGGGAAAAGACACGTGGGGCACAGATACATGGGGCATGGACAGCTGGTATCATATGGGAAGCTTTCAGTTGTCCTTTCCCAGTTGACTCATGGGTGACACTAGTCTTTTTGGCAATGACATGTGACAACATATAGGGAGCATCGCCAACCAGGAAAGCACCCTAGAGCCTTGGTGTCCAGAGTTCTTATTGGGGCTGGTTACAGACACGATTGACTGACTGTCGTGGCTGACCTTTGGCCTCCAGTCCCTCCCAATGTCAAGTTGATACCACATGGCTGAAAAGCTCCCAGCACAGAACACATCTTTAAAGTAAGTCTTCCCTGCGGCCCAAGGCCCCCAGGTGAACACAAATACTCTTCTTAGGACAGACATGCCAAAGATTCTAAGAGATCACCTTCTAGGGGCATGGGCAAGGCAAGACCTCTCTTTGGGTAAGGTTAATTCTTTCATTATAAAGTGCGGCTCCAATATTTCAGAAACTTGAACACATTTATATACAGCAAACTTGTAACAAACTTTCTGAACATAATCCTGATAAAAGAAAGGAAAGCATAACAAGTCTTGATACTTATTTTTCTTCCAAGCATCTATAGGTCAGACATTTCTAACTGATAAGATTGCCTGTCTGCCACGCTATAAACCAGATATTTTTGTTCTCTGATGGGAAGAATACTCCTGTTGAAGAGCAATTAGCTTATGCAAAAGGCAGACCTGAGAAAAAGTTGGTAAGGAAGGGAAAGCAAGCTGGGATGGTAAGAGAGGAGTGCCCTGGATGAGAATGACCTTGAGTTTGACAGGGGTCAGGTCATGAAAGGATATAGTAAGCTAAGATGCTCACATTATATTCAAAGTGCTACTTGACTCCTTTGGAGGGTTTTGAGAAGGGTTGTAATCTGATTTGCATATGAAAACCACAATCTGACTGCTTTGTGCTACTCTTAAACCATACTTTTCTAAGCTAAGTGGGCCATATGAGTTTGTAACAGCACCTAGCTCTTTTTTTCCCCAACCCCTTCTCTCCTGTATAGAACTGGCTAATTTTAGTTCTCCAGGTTTAAAGATGGTTATTTATTCCTCTTTACTCTCAACTACTATTTGAGCCACTCACTAATTAATATCGGGCCCATTATTATAGCCTGGAGGCTGTCTTTCTTTGGTTCTACCAGAAGTGTGGTTGCTTTTATAACTGGACCAGGTTTTCTCTGTGTTACTGCCTTCATTAGGAATTGTTAGTTCATAGCTCCTGAGTGGGAAGCTTCTTTCTTACACAGTCAGTATAGTCAGGAGTCCCCCGAGTGGCCTATTCCAGTCCTAATTTATGCCAATCAATTTATTTCCTTCTGCGTTCCAGGATTCACTCTTGTAACACACCAAACACCAAGTCCCAAGCCAGATGTCTCTCTTTGTCACATGCTAGGCAACATATTTGGGACTAATCAGTTCTTAGTGGCCTATAGGGGCTAAGAGATGGTTTATCTTATTTATTTTTAAATCTTCTAAACATAAATTTGTTCTGTTAGAGAAGCCAGATCAGTGATCAAGAGACTAATACCACTCCACAAATAAACCAGCCATCAAAATCGTGGGTTTAAAAGTTGCTCCTGAGATTCTGAGAAGGTCGCTCATTCTGGGTGAAGACTGACCCAAGCACTCTACAAACCAAGGATCTCTGCTGAACTTCACAAAAACAGTTAGGAGAGTGAGATTCCCACCACCCAAGAATTGTCCCAAGGTAAAGGATGCAGTGATACTCCCACGTGTAAAAAGTACACAGTCACTAAATCATTTAAAGAAATAAATATATGCTATTGTGATCTACATAGATAGACCTGGAAAAAAATCACTCTTTAGCGATTCTTTCTTTTCTTACAGATTGTAGATACTGGGATTTAATTCCTTGAGATTTAAAAAGCCTACCAGGTAAAACCCATATATTAGTTTCCAATGGATGCTTTAGCAAATGACCACAAACTTTTTGTAATGACACAACACACATTTATTCTCTTCAGCTTGTGGAGTCAGAAGTCTAAAATCAGTTTTACTGGGCTGAAATCAAGGGGCCCAACAGGACCCAGCTTTCTCAAGAGGCTTAAGGGAGAATCCATGTTCTTTTCTTTCTCAGTTTCTCTGCATTACTTTGGCTCCTGGCCCCTTCCTCCCTCTTTAAGGCCAGCCCAGTAATTTAAGTACTTATTTCCCTTTTGTAGTCAAATCTGTCTGTGCTTCCCTTTTATGAGGACATTTGTAATTGCATTTAGAGCCAACCGGGATAGTTCTGAATAAACTCTCCACCCCTAAATCCTTACCGTAATCACATCTGTAAAGTCCCTTGTGCTGTATTAGGTAATATTTTCACAGGTTCCAAGATTAAGACCTGAATATCGGAAAGCCATTTCAGTTTACCAATTTGTAAATAGTCCTTGCCTTAACTATGTCACAGTGACATTTAATTAAGAGAACATGAGTAAAGGATTTTATAGAATTTAAATACATAAACCAAAAAATGCTCATTTTTTTGTTCATTCATTCATTCATTCATTCATTCGATCCCATTTGGTGTTACAGTCCCTGGAGTTATCTTGGAAATAAATAAAAGAGACCATTTAATTTAACCGTGATTTACAATAAGATTATTAAGCACTTTAATTATTTCCTGCGCTTAACTGCTCTTTTTCTATATGGTGGATATCTGTTCAACCTTATCGAATTTTGCCATCTAAAAGTTTCGATGTCCCTTTGCCTCCTTCATAAACTACAGCCAGCCCTCTGAGAAGACACTTGTGAATTGATCAATAAACACAGAAGCAGTGGGTCTTTCATCTATTAGGATTCTTTCTATTACAAGTGACAGGAACCACAGTTTGTGCTAGTTCCGACCAAAAACAACTGGGATGTACCTGCTAGACCATAGAAACGTCTGGTGTGGGCCTGATTTATGAGTGAGGGTCAAACAGGAAATGACTGCGAAATTCAAATTGGGTTATTTGAGAAATAGTCCTGAAAGGGAAGATGTAGATGGTTGTGGGCAGGACTCCGCAAGAGGTAGATGGCCCAGTAGCCCTGGGCATGTCAACAGAGGGCTGTCACTAGTCCAGGGCATGTTAACCGAGGGGACAGAGCAGATCTAGGGATGTGGATGCCCATCCACATGGAGAGGATCACCTGACAGGAGCTGGGATGTTAGTCAAGCTGCTTGGCAAACCTGTGGCAACACTTGAGGATAATGCAATAGCCCCCTCATCAACTCACCTTAACCGAATCAGCAATCCTCGTGTAGGTGGAATGGGGTTCCCTGCCTGTCTTTCAGTCAGTCATATAGTTTAGGGACTACAGGGCACATCAAAGCCTCTGCACAAGGGCAGAGCAGGGGTAGGACTTGCTACACAGAACCACATGACACAAGAGAGAAGGATAGGAAGATTCACAAATGATGACCCCACATTCCCAAGTGAAATACAGACGGATGTCTCATGGTCAGTGTTTTATTTTCCTTTTCCCAGTGATTAGAACATTTTATGTCTGAAAAATGCGTATTATAGGGTTCACATTGCTCTCTATTTATGACCAAGACAAGGTAGTTTTAGACACACAGTAGAAACTGGGTTGCCCCTCATGTTTTTTCTCTTCCCACATGTGCCATAAAAGTGATTTTGCAATCATACTATAATTCCTTTTTTTGTTATTGCTTACACTTTGCAGAATGAATTTAATACCTAAAATGCACACATTTGTGTGCAGCTTTACATTTTATATGTAACAGTGTTCACACTGTAATCCTCGTGACTTGTTTATGATGTAGGTGGTTGATTAGTTTATACTTTATACATTTGGAAGTGTTACCTAAAAAGAGAATAAGTGACTTACCAACAGCTTTTAGAAATTTAACCAGGGATTTAAAGTAAAGTTTTTCTGATCCTGGAGAAGTAAGTATGGGAACCGATAAAAGATTTGATTCTGTAGACTTGTGTGTGTGAGTATTTGTGTGTGTATATGTGTAGAAGATATAGCGCAGACTGTTGGCTCATACACTTTATGATTTCATAAGGACTGTCATGCATGTTTGCAGAATATCTTCCCTACTGAACCATTACTACATAATACTTTCCAAAGCATTCTTTAGTAGGAATTTCTTTGAGGATGTCTATAGATATAGACATAAACTGGAAGAACACTTGCTAGAAAAGCGTAATATTTTCCAGCCCCATTTATTTCCTCCAATTTATTGAAATCACTGAACATTTTGTAACAAAAAGTGAAATCCTGAGAGAATTGGTCATAGGCATAGACTTTCTACCAACAACAACAAGAAAAAAAAAGAAAGAAAGAAAGAAAGAAAGAAAATGTAAGGGAAAGTAAAAACTAAGACCTTTTTCTGTTTGAGTGTAAATCCAGTTCTATTAATAGCGAATATGAACTTTTGAACTTAACAACTATAGTAGATAGATTATACCAGCTCTCTGTATATATGCAACTGTATTATGAAATCAAATCTTTATTGGTATCAGGCTTTATCAGATGCTTTAAGAGAAGATACTTGAAACTTTAAAGGCAGTTTTATATAACCCAGCCTGTGTATATCTGCTTTAAAATGTCCTTGCCTTTGAGTAATTCAGCTTCTGAGAATCTATTTTAGAAAATCAACTTCATCTTGCCTGGAGACTTTATATATATATATATATATATATATATATATATATATATATACACACACACACACACATACATATATACATACATACACACACATACATACATACATACATATGTGTGTATGTATACATATACAAACATATATTTATTTAGTTTGATTGTTAGTCATAATGCTTTTATAATAAGAAAATTGAAAATATATATTTAAAATAGAGCCCTGGTTAATATATTACATTGCAACATTTTGTTGTCCCGGTATTTTTGCTGATCTTATGTGAAGCAGGGAATATACTTCAATTTAAATTAAGCGAGGAGTGCACAGTAAAAGTTGCATTACAGTCTTAATCTAACCATATAAACATATGTTTATCAAAAAATGTCTAAAAGGACATAACGTGCAACATTAGTGATGGTTTTCTGGTGTGCTGGGATTATGGAACCTTGCATTTATTTTAGAATTATCTGTAATGTGGGTACACCACTTTTATAAAGACAGCGGATAGTACACCACTTTTATAAAGACAGCAGAAAGCACTGGACAAAGTAACCTTCTTTGACCTTGTCTATTCCTATGATCTTCTGTGGAGTACTACTGAATAAAAGAAGTCCCAGGTCCCCTCCAGCTTTGTATCCATTGTCTAGAAATGCTTTCTGATTGTGATTGGTTTGTATGAATGATACATGGGCTTAACTATCTTAAGATTGACTCTAGCGCATTATGTGGTATTGTCCCAGAACTTTGTCAGGAATCGATGGTACTCATTCACAGTACTTCACAGCAGATTGCATGCGATATTATCAAGTGTGCTTCTTAGGAAAAAAGTGTTCATGCAAAGGGACTCTGTAATGATGATCCCTGGGCTTGGCATGTAGGCTTGTCAAGCTCTGGGGCAGAAAATAGAGTCAGTGATAAGAACTGTGTCCCGTGATTGTCATCATCACCGATTCGTGACTGAGTCCTCGTGCATGACTGTAGGGCAGGTGAAACAGAAGTGAACTCGTTAGGCACCTCAGCCTCACTTCATTAATAACGGGAGGTAGTTCAGCCAGGTCACATGCATGTCTGGCCATTTTCTGTGGCTCGTATACTTTGAGTTGTAGAAAAATAAATATCTTCCAGATGCCAGCAGGGAATGTAAAATAAGCAATGTAGGAATGTCTGTCTTGAAGTGATTCTTAACTGTTTTTCATAGTTGAGCATATTAGAATGCCATATATCCATGGGCTATATGACATAGAACTGTGGGCATATTTTCTCCTTAGCTTATCCTCTTAGTGGGTTCATACAGCCAGCTCATTGGATTTCACTTCATGACTTAAAAAAAAAATGGCTTTATGTTGTACTTTTGTTGTTTTTGCATATGTCCTAGCTTTGTTTGTATCTATCTATCTATCTATCTATCTATCTATCTATCTATCTATCTAATCTCCTGACTGATAGTAAGATATGTGGAGATGGTGAAAATGGAAAAAGTATGCAGTGGCAAGGGCCAAAAGAGAGTTGGAATGTAACTCTTTTTAAGTTGAAATATAATTTCTTTAGGTGTATTGATTCTGATGCCTCCATTCTAAATGCATGCTAGTCTGACCTTCAAATTAATAGCTGAAGAAACGGATGTAGTTTTTTATCTAGAAAGTTGTGTCTATATATTCATACCTAAATCATATGCATTATACTTCCCCCATATTTGTTTTTATTAAAGTCCTCAAAAAGACTCCCCATTGATTTGCTTTACATGTATTTTATTTGAATAATTGGAGACTTTATAAGACTCTATATAATGGAATGACTCTTAGAGACCATAAGGATGAGTCTTACATGAATAGTAGGAATACCTCTTATGACATTCTTGGGAGATGCTGATGAAACATTTGTCCCAGACTCCAGGCAATAAGAGACTCACTCCATTAAAGAGTGCTGCTGGTCCGTTGTCACATACTCTACTGAAGAGATAAAATTACCTTTTTCTTATATGGGTCATAGTTTTAGTCTGTAAAACACCATTAAATAGTAACTTAAAAAAAATTTTTTTTAATAACATTCTTTCAAATACCATGAAAGGGACGGCGCCTATCCAAATACTGGTTCTTACATTAAAAAGTCCTCTCACCCCCTCCTCACCCCCTCCAACATGTGACATAGGTTCCTGGTCTCTCAGGGGTGTTTTATGAGAATGGATTCTGTGGTTGGTCAGTTTATTCCAGAAAATATCGGTCCTCAACCTCTTTGGCACCAGGGACAGTTTTCATGGAAGCCAATTTTTCCACAGACTGGGAAGTAGGGTGGGGGGAAACACATACACAGTTCACACTAGGGTTTGTATTCCTATGAGAATCTAATGCCACCACTGATCTGACAGCGTGCACAACTCAGGCGGTCATGCAGGCGACGGGGAGTGGCTGTAAATACAGATGAAGCTTCGCTCACTTGCCTAATGTCCTCCCTGCTGTGCAGCCAGTCCTAACAGGCCACTGACCAGTACCCGTCCATGGCCTGGGGGTTAGAGATGCATACCTGAAAATACTGTGTGTAGGCATGAGTACAATTTACCAGAAGTGATTTCTTAGGCACAGAGTATAAAGAAATGATCACTTAACTATATTTTTTGAGTATGGTACCTCTTTACTATAGGCATATTTTGTTCACTTTTGTTCTTTTTTTGTAACTAGCCCATGCCTTTAACTCATACAGATGGTAATCAGATTTTATTTTTTAAATAGAATTTGCTGGTATGGGAACTGTATCAGTTTGAAATATCATGTAACCTCCATGAATGAAGTTGGAAAATAACAGGGGCTGAAGCACAACAGAAATTTTTTTTTCTCCTGAGTCATAGAAGACTGGATTTAAGCAGCCCTGGGTTAGTACATCATGGAGAATCTGTGATGTCATCAGGGATGTAGGCCCTTCTACTTTTTCTTCTATAACCTCTAACGCAGATCATCCATTCTGTCATCAGAAAATAGCTTCTTGACTCTACATGAGGGGTGTCCAACCTTTTGGCTTCCTTGGGCCACATTGGAAGAAGAATTGTCTTGGGTCCCACATAAAATACACTAACCATAGCTGATGAGATTAAATAAAAAGGAAAGAAAAACGTAGCAAATAGCCTCATCACTTTTTAAGAAAGTTTACAAATTTGTGTTTGACTGCATTCAGATTTCGCCTGGGCTGCATGCGGCCCGTGGGCTGTGGGTTGGATAAGCTTGCTCTAGGTATTGTGATCATTGAGTCTATGTTTATCTAAATCATCTATTTCTCTTTCCTTTAGATAGAATTGTTTCATTTTGTCTTGTCTATTTATATTGTTTGATTGTACACACAGAATCTATTTAAACCAGAAAAATTGGCTTTCAGG
Organism: Craseonycteris thonglongyai; assembly: GCA_004027555.1. Lineage (NCBI taxonomy): Eukaryota > Metazoa > Chordata > Mammalia > Chiroptera > Craseonycteridae > Craseonycteris > Craseonycteris thonglongyai. The sequence continues at coordinate 25,563 of PVKE010005983.1, forward strand.
GATTAAAACCATTGGATGAATGAGATTGTGCTTTTTTTTACCCTTTCATGTTTTAATGAGCTATTCTGTGGTACAATGTATATCAAATATCTCAAAGAAAAGACAGCTTTTTCGATGGATGTAATAGTAGCAGAAATGGCGACTTCTACATTTTTTTTCTATTAGAATAAATTGAAACAATGAAGTTGATGTGACAGTATTCAAAGCAACAGTCCTGAGACAGTGACTATCTATCATGTCTGCATTAACATTGTGAATAAAAAATTATGTTTGTCCAGAGCATTTGCTTTTATTTGGGAGAATCTTCTTTATAATGAAAATGTACCCACTATATTATTTTATTTGATTAAGAAAATTCAATGTTCTTATGATCTTATCATTTTGGTGAAAATAATGATATCTATTATGTTTATATTTCTCTTTAGCCTGTAATCAAAATTAAGTATAACTGGGTGCTGTTTTGCTTCTTTCTTGAAAGACTTGTTTCTGGCCTTGTCTACTCTTACTGAATTGGAATTATCTGTGACTAGACATATGTTCTATTTTTTTTAAGAGAAGAAAGAAAAACGTATTGAAAGTAAAAATAGAGAAAGTACACTTCCAAGAGATAGAAGCAGGCCTCCGGCTAGAAGATGTGGCCTAAAAGGCTAGACTTATATTCCTGACATGTTTAACTTTGGAGCTATTTCTGTCCTCTGCTGATATTGAATTGTTTTTGTTGGTTGGTCAGCTTTCAAGTTCAATAGCAAACTGAAGTGGGCTTGTCCTCGTGTCTAGTGAAGTTTCTCATCTACATGCTTTTCCGAAGGCTGAGGTGAACGACTTGGTGACCATCCCTGAGGTCTCAGAGCTTTAAAATCATTTCACCTGGTGAAAGGATGACACAGAAGAGATGGAGGTCTGTTACACATTAGCCCTTTTACCTACTGCCTTATGCCATATAGCACAGGGAAAAGTGCAATTAAAAGAGAAATAGAAAGTAAATTTTATGTAATTTGTGTAAGGCATATGTGCTGTGTGTCAACCCCTTGAGGGAGGACGGCCATGCAGTACTTACACCTTATCTGAACTACAGAGGCGGCCAACAAATGCATATGCATTTTAAGAAAGGAAACAACTGTATTAAAATTGTAATATACAGTATATGCCAGTAACAAAAGATGAATACAGTCATGTTTGACTTTCTGCAATAACAAGTGGTGTTCAAAGTGGTGACCATCAGCGTCCAGACACTATATCTTCTTTAGACAATCACCCAGGCTGTGATATAACTTAGCCATCACTCAGAGCTTTCATCATGGTTTCCTCATAGGAATCTTAACGTTCAAACTATATGTAAAAAATGTAATTCCCAGGAGATGAGACAGAGGTCATTATGCTGTGGAAAATACAGGCAACAAAGTCTTTGATAGTTGAACTCTGCAAATATATATTGCTTTCAAAATACTGCAGTCTAACCATCCTCTTAAATTCATGATTGAAGAGTTCCCAGTCCACACATATGCACACACACAGAGAAGCATTATTCTAATTGAAAGAATTTTGAGTGCTTACTGTGAAATGACCTTCCTACTTTGATACTGCCTAAAACCTCGATCTTGGGGAAGCCGGGATGGCTCAGTGGGTTGAGCGCTCACTTTACAGCGCTGGGGACTGAGGATCGAATCCCGTCCCGTGCGGAACCATGTGCTGAACTGGGAGCTCCCCCAGTTCAGTTCTCTCTCTGTCTCTGTATCTCTCTCTCTCTCTGTCAAAAAACAGTTAAAAATAAATAAATAAATTAAATAAATAAATAAATAAATAAATATTTAAAACCTCGATCTTCTTGTAGAAAAAGGGTCATGACCACGTATTTCCCTTAGTGTTCTCTATGATAGTCCCAAAGAAATGGACACCAGAGGATTTTAGTATATAATGAACAGATTAACATTAATTTTTGCTCTTCCCACTGTGTAGTTCATAAAATTTATATAAAAGCATTTCTTGTTGCATCTTTCTTCCTAAAATATCATCTAATAAACCACCCCCAAACATCCCTGTTTCTCTATGGAGCACCAGGTTCTTCCTTTAATTTGAATGTAAACAATGGAAAATATTTCTGTAATTTGTAGTGTGCATGTGAGTGTGTGTGGTTATGTGTGTGTGTATTTGTATTTGTTCATGAGAGAATAAGCATTGAATCAAGAATAATATCTACACAAGTCATAAGTGGTTTGGCTTGACTTGCATTGTAAATTAATTTCTGGTCTACAGAGATGCCTTGTAAGCTCATTTGCGTGGTATGAATTGATACTAAATGTGAGTTTTAAGATGTTGAAAATTTTCTCTAATTCATTTACAGAAAAAAAAAGGGCGGGGGGAGGAAGTGGGTTAGGATAGGATATGCACCTGGTGTCATAAACGTAAACCTAACTGTAACCGTCAATGTGGTTTTTTTTTAAGATTTATTTTATTGTTTTTGACAGAGACAGAGAGAGACAGAGGCAGAGAGAGAGACAGAGAGAAGGGGAGGGCCCAGAGCAGTCTCCATAGTTGTATGTCATCAGTTTTCAACATGGTTTTGTTCCACACAGGTGGGCGGGGGCCGCACCGGGTGGGAACTGGGCTGGGGGCCTCCTGCATGGGAGGCATGCCCCCTCGAGCAGGGGCTAAAGTGAGGGGCAAGAACTGAACTGGGGGCTTCCTGAGTGGGAAGCACACCCCAGTTCAGCATATGGGTCTGTATGGGCTGGGGCTGGGAATCGATCCTTGCTCCCCGGATTTGATCCTTGGTCCCCGGGGCTGCAAAGCGAGCACTCAACCCACTGAGCCATCCCGGCTTCCCCCTCAATGTTTTTTAAAATTAAAATTTCAAGAAATGGAAGTTAATGTGAAGTATGTTCTCTGCCTTTCAGACAGGTGAGGCTCGGGTTCACAGGCTGTCTACTGTTGAAATTGAGCATAAATGAGTTACATATGTTATTTTTACATCAGTTTGATTGAAGACCTGTTTAATATCCACTCACAAATATGCTATAGACGTGAATAGTGTGCCAGGATATCTTGACAAAATATTGGCCTCTTTAAGCTCAACAGAGGTAGAAAAATCATTTATAAACTAAGTATCTCCGATGACTATCTGCTCTTCCAGTTGAATAAACAATTATCCCATTTTGTTTTAGAGTTTTTTGGTTTTGGATCTTTTCTGTAGGTTTATATCCACTAGATGATAAAGATCACATTTATCATGTTACCTATTATATTCCCACACCTTGTATTTTAATTTAAGCATCTTTGTACATAATTAGTGATCAATAAATAGTCATTGACTAAATGTGTTTTATTTATTTACATATCTTTCTATGTGTCTATTATTTATCTGCTATATGCACTCTACTCTCTCTTACCATTATAAATCTATAATTATGAATGTTAGAATACACATGAAAAATTTAAAATTATTTTACTACTCTCCAGTAGAATGCAAGATGTCAAATTTGCAGAGCTAAGTCAAAATGGGAAGGATAATGAGGATTACTATTTTAATATACCTACAGAAAACCTTGCTTTTACCTTGGTCTCCTTTAGCAGACTAATTTATGATTTAGCTAGAATTAGAAGTTGTATCTCTCTGCATATTCCCTTATATGAATAGAAATGTGAATAAATAAGATAATTCATACTGGTTATTGTTATGTTATTAAATACCATTGTTATAATCATAATAGTACCATTTTCATTAATTTAGGAAAATGTGTTTAAAATATGGGTTATGTGATGAGACCATAATTCACCTGCAAGTCCCTTGGATGCACCTTAAAGAGAAAGACACATTGTTTAGATCAGTTGAAATTTAGAGTACATTTTTGCCAAATATAGAAGATACATGTATTGGTCGAGATAGACTAGGGTGTTTTGCAAAAATAAGCATCCTCAAAATTGCTGAGACTGACACATCAAAAGTTCATCCCTTGTCCACATGCATGTTCATTGCGGATTGCCCACTGGCTTCTTTGCAGTGTCATGACAAGGACCCAGGTGGACAGAGGAGCTACCAAACAAAATGTTGCTGGTCACGGTGCCAGAGGGCAATAAGAGATCTGCCAGGTTTGGCATCAGCAATTATGTGGTGAACAGAACTTCTGCTCACCAGTAACTAGATTTTGTTCAACCTCAAGAAAGCCAGGAGGTAATACCTTATCATGAACCCAGAGGCAGGGAGTGGAAAATAGTTTTTATGATTGTCACATGATATTTGAGATGATCTCCCATAAAACTTACACTTACATTGTCTACACAGGGTATATAGTTACAATGTACCTTAAAAAGGTCACTGTTTTGTAAACTAGCTAACATTGACGTAATAGGAAGTATTAGGGAATACTAATGAAGGCACATAGCATGTGAATTACATAGCACCAGGGAAGGAGAAAATAATAAAGTACGAGCCTTGACTGGGACCTACAAGGGTTAATGCTCCAGTTTGCATATGAGCATGTTGATTTTCATCATAGCTGTTTCTCATCTGGGTAATGCTAATGTTCTCCAACGGAATTAGCTAAAGAGAATTAATTATTTGATAATGACTAATGAGCCTCCATAATAATACAGAGGTGTTGCCAGCCAGACTATGTAAAAGGGAATAGAACAGCTTAACAGATATGGAGAAATATATACTATAAATGCCTGAATGGGTGCGGGTGGTTATTTTTTGTGAAATAGAAGGGTTTCTAATTGGGAACAATCCTATTGAACACAACAAACTATGGAAATGCATAGGATTTTCATAGAACTGAGAAGTCTAGTCATTTGACTAGGTTGTCTTTTTCTGTTACATAGTTCTAGGTTTTCGTTTCCTGCTTTGGAAACATCTAGCCATATTGAGAAAAGATACCATTTAATGATCTAGGGTTAGAAGAACCTGAGTAAGAGTATCTCATCTTATTTTCTGTTCTGGTTAGACTAAGCTGTGCCAATAGGCTGGTGACAGTTTGCCTCACACAGGAAAGCCCCAGAAACATTTCTGGTAAATTATCTTCATACACCAACACACATTTAATTAGTTTATCCTCAAAATAGTACAATCTTCAGACAAGAATTTGTTACTGACGAATCTTAAGGCCATAGCTGAGAACATTAAAACTTACATGTCGTGTGTGTGTGTGTGTGTGCATTCTGAGCAGAAAATATCCAGCCATGTAATAGGAAAAATAGAGGCATTATTGAAGAAGATGCACGATACAAGAAATATTGTACATGAAACAATGATGCCTCAGTCCCTTCAAAGTAGGCACCTAGAGACCTCACCCAGTTCTCCCAGGGTCTCTTCCATATTCATTAACAAATGCAACACGACATTCCTTCTGCTCTGGCAGCAGAAGCCATGGAACCAGTTTTGCCATGACACATTTCATGCCAAGATGTGTCAAAAATCTCAGACACAGTCTTTTCTGGAACCCCCAGGTCATCTTCTAGTTCTCGCACTATCACTGATCTTTGTTGATTGCCGTCCGAACACATCCCACATTCTCAGGTGTTCCACTTGCTGTGAGTCTTCCAGAATGTGACTCACTTTCAACAGATCCTTGACCATCTTTGAAGCATTTTTGCCACACTTTTATTTGTGCAGCACTCATTGCATCCTCCCCGAAAGCCTTATGAATCGTCTGAACAGTTTCCACACAGGAATGTTCAAACTTAACACAAAATTTGATGCGGAGTTGTTGCTCTATTTATTCATTTTAAATGTGACAGCTACCCAGTACATATTTTCAATCAATGGCATCTAGCACCCGCACTGATGAGTACCAGGAAGTCATCGTTGTTCACACATGCATGTTCCAGTCTACTCACCTTGGCTTCCAGATTACATTGATGGCACACAAACTGTGTGCCATTGACAATGGTTGTATTTTTTCCAGTCTGTGTGTGTGTGTGTGTGTGTGTGTGTGTGTGTGTGTGTGTGTGTGTGTGTGTGTGTGTATGAGAGAGGACCTGAAAATGGAATTTATTTATAAAACATTGCATATTCTTACATGTTTAGACTTCAGTCACCTTCAAAGTACTCATTGTTTAATGCAATAAACCTATCAAGACACTTTCCACTGCTTGAAACAATTTTTGAACTCATTGATTTCCCTTTGAGGACTTTTTTTCATCTGGGGGAACCAAAAAAAAAAAAAATGTCCCTGGGGTCGAGATCCTGTGAATAGGGAGGGTGGGGCACAGGGGTCATGCCATTTTGGGTCAAAAACTGCTCAACACTCAGTGTGGTGTGGGCAGGTACATTGCCATGCCGCACGTTGTTCATGTAAATCACCCGTCATGAAATAGGCAAATGTGTTGAAAGAGTCTCCAAAAAAAAAAATTCACTGAAATCAAATGCACCCTTTCACAATACCAGCAGATACACAGATGCAGATGGGTTCCCAGAACAGTCACTTAGTCAGGAAAACCTGTACTACAAGGGCCTGGCCCTCCAGAAGATAATTCTCGTTTTATTTGGGTCCTTCCTCATATAAAATATGAGTTGAAACCATCTCCGTGAGGGAGTCACTTGGTTATATTTATTAGGGAAAGACTCGGACCAGATGAATAGATCATATGTCTCACCCTGCATGGTATTAATTATGTTGTTTAGAGGGTCTGTGATTTTATATTGGACCTTTGAATATTTTGAATGGCTCTAATTTTTCGATGAATTTTAGAAGAACAATATTCTGTAGAGTTGAATATTTTTTAGGAGTGTGGAATGTCATCTGAAATCATTTGTTACATACTTTGTGTTAAATTGAATAAGGTTAAGGTACTTTTATATAATTGCTATTTGATGTAAGAAATGATGAATAATGGATCAAACAGACTTTCATAGTTACATTTCCATGTTATTATCAGGCCAGGGCAACCATACTAGTATTTCTAGTCCATTTCTTTCTAGATGTTGGTACAAAACATGGATATTGATCAATGATACGAATATGCTTCAGACTATAGAATAATTCATATGTAACTTTAGTGGAAATGTCTAAATATATATCAGTGCATGTAAATGTGTTTCTGTAAAGAAGGAAAATAAAGGTAGTGTGCTTATCAAACTGAGTCGGATAAAGTCAAAGCACTTTTGTTTTACTTATGGTATTTATTTATGGAAAAAATCTCTAAAATTTTATAATAGCTTTGTGTATATATTAGAGTGTACAGAATTTTAGAATTATTATAAATAGTTTAATAAAATGCAAAATGTGTAGTCATTGAAATTATCTCATGTGCTTTACTTTTTTACATTTCACTTAATTATTTTTACTTCCTCTATTTACATGGTCTCTACAGACTGTAGTTTTCCTCTCTTGTTCTGTTAAATCTCTTCACCACCACAATTTTCAGTTCCCTCTGGTTACGTGATTAGAAACAGGAAAAATAAAATCAGACTAAATTTCTCCCATGTGATTGGATATTAGAGACACCAGTTCTTTGCTTGGCTTTACATTTTACATCTGTCATTTTTCTTCATTTCTGTCATTTTCTTTCTACATTACTTTCCCAATTACATGACTGATATCTTTAAGTGTGGAAAAGGTAAACCCTTTCTAGAATACAGTGTTTCTTGTTACTAATTTCCTTTGGCTTATGAAAAGGAATATACTCGCATACCACATGATCTATATGCATTCACTTAATAGCGTAATTTAAAATATATAGTAACAATTATTGGCAAATTAAAAAATATATATATATTTGCTAAGCATTTATCTGTGAGAACTTTTGATGTTGTGCTAAGTGTGGTGGTCACCCTAAAGATATTCAAAATTAATTTTACGCTCCATGAGATCACTTAATGAAAGAAATAAGTATATGAATTATTAGCTATGATGGTCTGGTTCTGTTTAAATTAATATTTAGCTTTGCTCAGCAATATTTGTGCCCCACAGAACTGACTGGCTTCTTCTGGTCTTATGTTATTTTTTAATTGTTACTATATTATTTCATTGCCTTTGTGTTGATTATTGCTTTCACTGCATAATTTGTCACACAGCATGCTCTGTGCTTAAAACAAAATAAAGCAACTATATGCATGTATCACTCTTGAATAGTATATGTTGCATCTTCATGACTCAGTTTCAAATTCCATTAAAGTTGTAACTCTCTTTAGCAACTTCCAGTTTCTTGTCAGTAGTTGTCTGCAGGTGATACAGTTACTCATAGCAGGAAAAAAGAAGTTGACAGGAAATGAGAGTAAATTAACTTTATGAGACTGAATTCAGCAGATGCCAGTACATTCAGGGAGCCTTGACGTTAGAGGCCAAGACATTGACATACGGTAATTTGTAGTTATCCTTAATTTTGTTCTGAAATCAAGAGTCGGTGGACCATGATAGTTTAAATATGCCATTTGTTCTTTGCAGATGTAGGCAATAGGCAATCAATCACACACAACACTCAGTAATCACTGTATCTTATATTTAAAAAATATATATTACCAGTGTGCTAAGTAGAAACCAGGGAAAACTGATTATCTGAATTATAGTATTACTTTACGTTCGTTTCATCATTGTGGTGATAGAATAGTAACTTCAGACACAACGATGTTTGTTTACTTAAGCTCCCATAAGCATTACTACCTAAAATGCTAGACAAACTATGGGTCTACTAACAATATAAATGATACGTGCAAGCAACGTCAGTCTTCATTAAAATAAGCAAACATTTGCATGTCTTGCTGTGAAAAGATTACTATATGTAGCACATCTATCAGGCAGAATAGAGTAGCATAATCAGGTATATTGTTTTTGCAAAAACAAAATCAAATTATACATAGATGCAGGCTTTGAGAAGCAGAGTTAGCTGAAAAAGTGCAATAAATCTCAACATAGTCAGGTATAAGTTGTTTGTTATTCCTGCCCCATTTGCTTTCCCAAAGGGCTTAAGTTACATTGTAACCTAAAATATCTGTATACCATAAAGACAGTTAGTGGAAAAAAACATAGACACTGAAAAGGGAAGAAGAAATATTAAAAAATATACACATATAATTTCTGTAATTTAACAACAAGTTTAGTTTGAAGTTTTTTTGTTGTTTGTTTTATAGCCAAGGCTAAGAAGGAACCTTGAAAAATGCAGTTATTCTTCAAATGATAAAAATAATCAACTTGCCAGTTTTTTTTACAGAGCAAACATCATTTAAAAACACCTCCTCTTGTGGACTCTGATACAATAGGTTCTGAAATATTTCAAATCGTTATTTTTGACATTTAGTTATCTTCATGTTTCAAATACACGTATCATTCTATGAATTTATATTCATAGTAATTTTTTTTTCTTTTTCAACTTTTCTGAATAAACTTTTCTTTAGATGAATTCTTATATTTTGACTCCTTTGACCATAAATGACTTCCTGAATTTTTATGATGGGAATACAAGATGATCAGATAGTCAACTGACATGGTATTTCTGTTTGTTTCCTTCTATACCACTTTTTATTTGAGAGAGCAGGGTTGAGGAAATAATCAGTCCTATAAAATGGGCTTTCCTTTTCACAACAGCTCATTTACGAGACAATAAAACGAAAGTGACTTTCAGGGGTAGGTGAAAAGAGGCCACCAGATATCTGCCCCGTGTGATCTAATGACCTTCCTTAATACACTTAGTTATAAGCCTTTCTGCACACAACATACTCTTACAAATGTCTCACAGCTTGAGAAGTGGGGTGTGTGTGTAGTCAACCATAACTGGGAATTCAGTGGTTTCTGTGAAATGCTAATATGGAGAGATAAAGAAATTGGAAAGTACATTTAAGCCACAGTTATACCTAAATCTACTTTGGTGACAAGTAATACTAAGGAAACTTACTGGCCTCAGTCCTCTTACAGCTTTTTCCTCTCTCCCTTGAATAAATCCATCCTTATTAAGGTGGTCATTTATGCCTCTCGGTTCATGGAAGTTCATTCTCCGATATCTAAGGCCACTTTGAGAAGTTCTACAGTCAACTCACAGGCAATTTCTTCCAGAAACAGTTACTTTTCTATTAGTCCCTGTCAACCCCATCCTCATTTTCCGGGCTATCCTGTTGGGAACATTCTCCCACATTTGTTTCTCCATTTTCTGGGCATTCATATACAATCTGTCATTAAGTCTGGCAGCTTCTGTTTTCTTAAATGCCTCTCATATTATCATTGCCACCATACTCTGTTGGGCTAATACTATCTTATGCTAGTACAGGAGCCGTAGCTTCCTACCTGACCTCTCTCCTTTTGTGTCCCTGTTTTCACTTATCCTATGTACAGCTCCCGGGCTGATCTTATTAAATACTAATTTGCTCGTCTCTCATCAATATTCAGAAATTGTGTGTCCATTCCCCATTGCTTACCAGGCCAGATTTCTCTTTCTCTACTTCTCAGTACGCAATCTGCTATTCCCAAAAGTTTTCCTCCCACTCTAATGATGCTTTCCTGATCTCTTTCAGTTTCTACTCTCTGCTACTTTTTACTATCTGAATATCTTTGGTTACTCTTGCTATACTCAGCCACACCCACTCTCAAAGGCACAAATCAAATTCCATCTCTTTCTGTAATGTTCCCTTGGCCGGATCAAATAATGTTGATCTTCCCCTTTTCTCCATTTCTATGGTTTTGTCTTCATCTCATGTGGACACTGTATTACACACATTAGCTTTAGCAATCAAGAACTTCATAGAACTAGCAATTCCACCAGAAATGAAAATCAGGAAGAAATGATGCCTGCTTGTATTAATTACAATAAAATATCTACGAGTCACATTTTCCTAGCTATCATTCATGATGTGTCAGCACATATAGCATTTAATTTCAATGAGACTGAGTCTAGATTAAAAATAAATGTATGGTAAACTTTTTCTACTGGTGAGGACTACACGTCTTTCATGAATCAAAAAGTCACTTTCAGAAAATCAAAGAATTTTGACTTCTGAGAGTGCCTTAAATTGTTTTGCCTTTTGTGTATCTCTTATGGCCCAGGGGGAAAATATGTTAAAGATTGAGAACCTATCTTATGATAGTCAGTTTCCAGTAAAAATAGCATTAATAGAATCACCATAACTAGAGTATACAGAATTTCATTGTAAATTTCTTCACAAGTTTTCTGATATTTGACACAGGATGTTTGTGACTTCTGTACATGGAGTATATGGATTAAGTGCTCTCTCTGCATTCCTCATTATTTGATCATCTAGAAGGTAATACATTTGTTGCAAACTTACCTTGTTGCTAATTAAACCAACTTCACTTTATACTCATTGCCAGTATAGTTCTGAGAAGAGCTTAAAAGTAAGAAGGTTTTTTTATGTCTACATTAATAAAATATTTCAGTGAGGGGATTTAAAAGTTGGAATTTGCATATTAATTTTACAAAATTTTAGTGATTCAAGAAGTTAAATATTTTTAGAAATGGAGAAAAAGTAACTCTCATTTCTCTCAATGTTAGCCTTAACATTAAATTTAGCATTTTCTGACATATTTAAAGAACAAAGGGGACTACATCAGTTATGATTTAGTTAACATCCCCTTTTCAAACCAGTAGATTAAGGAAATAAAGTCTGGCAGAAGGGGAACTTCAATATTAACCATGAACATCTACATGGGGTAGATAATGCTGTGATATTTTATAGGTTTGCTCACATTTGCATGAACTGTCAAACTTAAATTGAGTGTCAGCACATTAGTCAGTAACACAATTCATGCTAGTCTTCATTGTTTTTTGTGGACGTGTTCATATGATTCAATATCTTATCTGGAAAGCACATTGTGTTCTCAATTATTTTGGATGATAACTGCCACAGGAAGTTTTTTTTTCAGACATAGTGATTTAGTCTATTGTTTTATCAGTCAAGTTTGATGAATTATATAAGAATTAGTCAAAGTAGTTTCTCAATCATTACAAGGTAATTCTGTTCCTGTGACAGGTAATTTTAGAAATCAGACACTTTTTTTTTGCAGTGCAAAGACACATAGAACTCTTAGAAATGTAAATTTCAAAGGGTTCTTAAGAGGTCATTTGTTTTACCCTCCTACCTATGGGAACTATCATTTCCTTGCTATAACTGATAATTATTTTTCTCTTCTGAATATTTCTAATGATGAGGAACCAATTTCTTAGAAAGATGGTGCTTTCTAACCTTGCACGTAACTACTGAAAAAGTTCCCTTTTTATTTTTAATGAGACAAAACCTAATTTTAACTTCAACATTGTTTATGGGAAACATTAAAAAAATTACATAAGAATCATAGGAGAAAATACAGAAAAAAAAATGCCAGGAGGGAGAAATACTAATGAAAGTAGTTAACATGTTGACATCTGTTATTATGCTGGTATTATTCTACACATCATATACATATTATCTAATTAATTCGCATAACCCCTTCTGATGTAGAGACATTTTTATTTCCATTTTACAGAAGAGGGATTTAGGTATAGAAGGTTATTGTAGCCATGAGAAAGTTCTAGAGCCAGAATTCAAAGCCAGGTATCCTGGCTCCAGAACAGACACTCTTAACCAGCACTTAAATGGATAAAAGACACATAGCTGATCAGAGAAAAAAGGGAGGGCTAAGTAGAAGGAGAGTTCCATTGCCTCTATCTAGAAATGGGTTATATCACTCCATCCAACTTTATTGATAAGATCCCATCACAGGATCCCAGCAAGGGGGCTAGAAAGTATAGATTTTTGTGTGAATTGGAAGGAAAAATAGTCACAAGATTTGATGTGTGCTTAACAGTGTCTCTGTCGTAACCTCTGTAGAGGATGCTTCAAATACCCAAACCCACTTTTGTGTCTGCTCTCTCGAACCGCCCTGAGCCTCTCTGTTCTAATCTGGACTATGTCCAGTTATTATTGAACATGCATTTCATTGCATGCTGATAGCTCAGTGTGAACACATATGTGTGAGCCTTTTGTATTAGCTATGGGCTAAGCTATGTAGAAAGACATTAATCTTTGAGTTACAAACATGGAATCAACCAATACCCCTCTCTCCTTATGTCTTCCTCTTTTATGGAAACATCTTATTTTGGGACTGCCTCACCACCCATTAATACCTTCAAAGATTAATTGGAAAGTAAATTGCTAATAATTCAAAAGATGTGTCAGGGACAATTGCATTAGCGATGTGAAGTTTTCTGGGACTTCTCATTTACATGGCCATCTTTACTTTCTGAAATCCTTTTGTTTGCTGTCTTGATATGTCACAGGAAAGAGAAGAACATTTATTTCTGAAGGTTATATGTACTTGTCTTTGTAAAGAGCAAAAAATAGGGCAAAATAATGGCTTTGCTTAAAATCCTAAGTTATTTTACATAATTATGATAAGATACAGGTCTCATCATTTTAAATATAACCACCGATTCTTAGAAAAATTCAGCTCCGATGTAGATCTATATTTTTCTGATTATAACAGCAGTCTGGGTTTTACTAATTTATGTGGCTTTGTAGCTAAAAGTTATATAGTTTATTTTTTACCCTGTCCTGTTTTTTTCTAGCATTTTAGTACAAAGAGCTAAATTATCACTTTTACACAGAAGTAACAACACAGGCTTAAAAGCAACTTGTTACATAATTGTATGCCAACATTCCCATTATGATATTTCTTACTCATATTCTAGCTGACATCTTCTGCATAAATAGTCACATCTGTCTTGGCTCTGAAATAGTGATACATATGATAAAATTCATAACAGAGCTTGGAAAATATTCACAATAAATATAGTGACAGCAAAACATGAACTAAAATAAAGCCACATATAGCACAAGGGCACAAATTGCCAAGTAGCTCAAATTTAATTTCATCTTTGGAACCAAATATAAGATAAAATATTGTAAATTTTACTGATTTTAGAAGTGGCTAGCCGCAGTATCAAGACTTACCTGGAATGCTTGCTGCATTTGGCTTTAGGTCACACTCTGAATCTCCTCTAGTCTACTCAGTGTTATCTTTTCCTTTGTTCCTTAAATGTTAGTGTCCTTTAAAATCCATTTCTAGGCTCTTCCTTTCTGCACATACTGAGCAGTTAATGTCACTAACTACTATTCATTTCATTAGCATTTTCTGCTAATAATTTTCAAATCTTTATCTCTAGTTTAGATCTTCTATAAAATGGGGATAAGTGTATGTACTTGGGCACCTCTATTAAATATAAATGTAGATGAACAACAGTCATCTCAAATTCCCCATGCCCAAGAACTGAAGTCAGTTTTTTTTTAAATTATTAAATGTGTTCAACATTCTTTGTCTCATATCTTAAGTAAGTGGCTTCAAAATTCACCCCATTATTGGGGATGCTGGAATAGCTTAGCAGGTTGAGTACTTGCCTTGCAATTGTGAGGTCCGGGGAACAAATGCTGGCCCCAGCCTGTGCAAAACCACGTGCTGAGTTGTGACGCAGCTGGTAACTGCCGGGATGTCTACAATTCTCACCTCCCACGTGGGAGGCCCCCAGTTCAGTTCCCACCCCGTGATGCCCCACATCCACCTGTGTGGAATGAAAACATGTGACAGCTAATGATGTATAACTATGGAGACTGCTCTGGGCCCTCCCCCTTCTCTTTCTCACCTTCTCTCATACAATAAATAAAACTTAAAAATTCACCCCATTATTAAAGTACAAGATGTAGATGCCACCCTTGGTTCTTTCTTCTGTGACATCTAAATAATGCTCACTTTCTGTCAGCTCTGACTGCCCAATAATGTCTATCAAATCTACACTTGTTCAAACCCCACTGCCATTTTGCAGTTGCCTTCTGACTAGTCTTTGCCCTACCACCAACCTATAAATATTTGTATACAGTTACGATAATGAAATACTGGTACAGATGTAATAATAAAAGTGGATCAATTCAGCAAACTAGAAAATCAAGAAATGTATTTCTATGCTTAGATATACAGAAATTAAGGGTGTCCCAAAATTCACGCAAGATTTGAATTTTGTGTCATTTTTGCGGTAAAGTGTTGCCAATGGAAAAAAAAAAGACAGCGTGACAGCTGACAGTTCAGGATTATTAAAAATGGAGCCCTCCATGAAAGAACAATGCGTTTTCATTGTTGAGCAATGAAAATTTACCATTTTAAATTATAAACCTGTGTTTTCTATCAAAATTACTTCTTGCGTGAATTTTGGGACATGCTTTATAAGTTCTGTTGTGTTAATAAGCAAATTATGTACTTTTTAATTAAATGCTGTATATGACTACCACAATTGGCTATTCACTGCAAAGTAGTAATATCACCTTTCACTCTATAAAAATGTTACATTAAATTAAATATCTAAATGTAAAAATTAAACTAAAAATTAGAAGAAAATATAGCAGTGTGTTTTATACTATTAGAGTTGGGATGTTCCCACTAAGAAAGAAATAAAGCTCAGAGTCATAAAAGAAATGATTGCTAGGTATAATTACATAAGCATTAAATATGTCAATATCGAAAAACACTACAAATGGAGTTAAATTTAAGCATAAAGCTAGAAGCAAATATTTGTAACATGTAAGATAGATTGTTATTATTCTTTTTTTATTTTTATTATTCTTGATAAAGATATAAATAGCTTCTAAAGATTCAATATAAAAGAAACCAAATAGAATAACAGAGCATTGTAAAAGATATGAATTATTTATAGTAAAAGAACCCACAAGTAACTAAAAGAAATAGGAAACATGCTAATGTTTATCTAATTTTATTCATTATTGGAAATAAAGTAACTAAAAAACAATAAGATACTATTTTTACTCATCAAATTTTTATAGATTAAAAACATAAAAATTTCCAGTGTTGATAAGGGTGCAAGGAAAGGAAATGATCACTGGTATTATTTGTTGATGGGAGTGAAAATTGCCTTCCGGTGGACAATTTGTTGGTTTCCAGCAATTTAGAAAAAATTTTGCATACCAATTTCTCTAGAAATAATCAGATAAAAGTATTGCTTAGAGATAGCATTGTAATAGGGAGAAAAAAAAGGCAAAACAAAATGTTATTAATAGGGGCATGGTTAGCATTTAGAGTATGTCTATGCCATGGAATATTACCTAACTATTAAAAATAGATGCAGATGTCATGACGTGAAAAGATGACCATCATATGCTGAGAAATATCTAAAGTAATTTTCAGGACTCAATGAATAGTGTGACCCCTGTTCATGTAGAAAACACTAACAAAAATCATACTAGAAGGAAACATTCTGGAAGAGTAATGTATAACTGTTAAGGATAGTTACTCCCAAGAAAGCTCTTGGATCATGTAGATACAGGAAGCTACGAAGAGATACTTTCAACTTTTAGCTTGTTATCCTTATAGAACCTTTATATTAGATGCATGTATAAATTCTTAAAAACTGGAAGACAAGTAGAAGGTACATACATTATTCTGAAAAAAAAGTCTTATAATTGTTATTCATGCAATCACTGCTTGAATATAATCAAAGCTGAAAACATAAAAATTCTTTGAAAAGGGGTTTTATAATGAGATACTTGAATAGGAATTAATCTTTTTCTAAAAGTATTGTATTAATTTAAATTTTAACTATCCCTGTTATTGTATCATTAGCATAACATTCTTTCTTTAAGTTAAAACTAATTAAAACTATTTAAAGAACCACTATTGGCTAATATATTTAATATGGTTAGTATGACTCAGTATAGAAACTTAGGTATCTAACAAAATGAAATTTAGAAAAGTTGTTATTGCTTTTTATTATGCCAAGTAGTAAAGACTTGTGCTTGTATAGTCATTTTAAATAAGTGTAGATAAAGATAAATTGTCTTTTTTATTATATCATTGTTGGTTTTGATTTGAAGATGTATATATAGTCTTTGTTTATAAGAAATGGATTGTTGATGAAAATATGTAGCTAGAGTTACTCAAAAATATTATTTTTGTTAGATTCAGCTATAGGAATAGGTAAGAAAAATAAATTACAGCTGTGTTGGGAGCATTTTTAGAGTATTAGTTATGAACTTTGTGTCAAACTAAATATCTTTGAAATCATGCATAATAAATAACTGAATATTTCATTGTAACCTTCATAGATTTTTATCTGAAGTTTTTGGGCATTGCCCCAATCACTATAGAAAATAGAGAAAAAATATCTTAGAACTTGATATTGTAGAGCTCAGTATATCATATCTGCTTTCCTGTTTTCCACAGTTCTAATTAAAATCCTTGATAGATGTGCTATTGGATTGTAACATGGAAAATACATTTTGAAATTTAGATTCATCTCAATTTGTCTCAATTGATCAGTACATTTTTTTCTGAACATGGAAAAACATTTTCGAAACAAAGAACCAGATTGATATCATGCACTTTATTTTGTTTGGTCAAAGATTAGACACTGGGATAGGGATAAAAAATGCTTATCAATGAATGGATTAGCAACATGATCAAAGTAGTAGTAAATGAGAAAAATTTCCTTACCATTGAAAAACTTAAAAATGATACCTTCCAAAGATAGCAGAGTAGATAAGCAATGTGCCCAATTCCTTCTGTAAACACATTAATATTACAACTAGATTATAGAACAACCAACCTGGAGAACCACCTAAAGTCTAGCAAAACAGAAGTTTTATAACTAAGGATATAAAGAAGAAGCCACATTGAGTCTGGTAGGAGGGACAGAGATTTGAAAAAGGCTAGCCCTAACCCTTGTGTGGCAATAGAAATTCAGGAGGGACATCTTGACCACAGAAGTTTCTCCCAGAGGAGTGACAGACCCCAGCCCCACACCAGGCTCCCCAGCCTGGCATATTGGTGCCAAGAAGAGCAGCTGCATAACATCTATGAAAAACAGTGGGGATTCTGACCATCTGAGTAGGACAGAAAGCTGAGGGAAACCCAGACGTCCTCTTAAGATGCCTGCACAGATTTTGTCACTCACGGACACTCACCCTGAGCTCAGGCAGAGGGACTGTGACTCAGGAGGGTGTTAGAGGTATATGGGGGGCAGATGCAGCCAGGTGGCTTTGGGGTGAGGGCTGGAGGACAGCCACTGCTTTTCCTGAGTTGGTTCCTCCTCCCATGCTGCCAGCTGGTATATGCGATCCTTTCTGTGCTGTGCCCTTTCCCCACATGGCCAAATCTGAATCTGATTGGCTGGTTAGCTCCACTTGCTCCACCCTGTGGAATCAATGGGACTCCACTTCATCCAGGTCCCCCAATGCCAGAGGCACTGTCTCCTGTGAGCAGCAAGGCCCACCTGCATTGCAATCTTCCTTAAAAAACTATCAGAGTCTACAGGACACAGGCAGGCGGCAACCAGAATCAGTGTGCTCTGAGACTTTTGCTAAATAGCCCCAGTCATAGCACTAGAACTAAACCAAAATCTACAGCAATACTCCATGCAGGTTACCAGGGAGACTGTGCCAGGGGTCTAAAGGAAAACTACTACATAAGGCACCCAGCAGTACTGGGAGACGTAGCAGATTTACCTAACACATAGAAACAAACACAGAGAGGCATCCAAAATGAGGAAACAAAGAAATATGTCCCAAATGAAGAACCAACAGAAAACTCCTGCAGAAGAACTAAAGGAGATGGAGGCAAGCAACCTATGAGATACAGAGTTCAAAACAATGCTTATAAGGTTGCTCAAGGAACTTGGTGCAAACTTCACCAAAGACATAGCAACCATAAAGAAAGATTTAGAAACAACAAAAAAGAACCAGTCAGAAGTGAAGAATACAATAACTGCAACTCAGAATGCAATTGAAGGAATCACCAGCAGACTAGACGGAGTAGAGGATCAAATCAGCAAGTTGGAAGTAGTAGAGAAGACTCAATCAGAACAGCAAAAAGAAAAAAGACCCCCCTCCCCTCCCAAAATGTAGATAGTTTAAGGAGCCTCTGGGACAATATTAAGCACAACAACTAGAAGGAGAGGAGAAAAAGCAAGGCATTGAGAACCTATTTGAAGAAATAATGACTGAAAACTTTCCTAACCTGGCAAAGAACTAGACATATGAGCCCAGGAAGCAGAGGGAGTCCCAAACAAGATGAACCCAAATAGGCTCACACCAAGATACGTTATGATTAAAAGTCAAAGATTAAAGACAAAGAAAGAATCTTTTTTTTTTTTTAATATTTATTTGGGGTGGACCAAGAGCAAATAGCAGGGGCATTGGAGGGGTGAGTGTAAAAGGAGAAGAGATTTCGAAGTACGAACTCATAGTTACAAAATAGTGATGAGGATGTAAAGTACATCATGGGCATACAGTCAATAATATTGTAATAACTATGTATGGTGTCAGATTTATCAGGGTGATAAATCTGTAAGTTATATAAATGTCTCATCATTATGTAGTACACCTGAAACTAATATTGTATATCAAATGGATAGAAAAATAAAAACAATGGTAAAAAATCAACAACTTTAAAACCCTGAAGTATCTTACATTTTTTATTTAGTCTAAATTCTCATTCAAAAAAGACGTCATTTTCTCTTTGTACCATTTCTGTTCCATTATGACCTCCTAAAGTACATGAGTATTTCCTAAGTAATTTATTGGGAATAAGTAGCAGAAAGGTTAATTGTCAAAGCGTTGTAATGGTGTCAAGGAATGAGTCCTTTCAATAGGACACACATAGCATATTGTAATTTTTCATTATCTTAAATAACTTTTGAAGTAATTTGGAAACAAGTCTTTAGAAAAAGAAACCATATGAAACCCAAGGGTACAAGAGTTCATCATAATGGTAAAGTTATTAGTTGATTTTTATGAGTATAATGAGTCAGTGTTAAATTTGACTGATACTCAAGATTTTTGTTCTCTACCAATACTTTTCTGGCTTCTAATTTTAGCATTAATGTCTAAATTCAGTAGCAGAGCTGTAGACTCCATTCTTCCACTTCTTATCCTCAAATAATGATAATGGTAATAATAATGAAAAACACTAAGAGATAGGTGCTATTATTATTTCTGTTTTGAGATAAGCAAATTGAGGCTCAGAGGGTTTAAATATTGTGTTCATAGGAACACGTAATATGTGATGGTGCAAGGACTCAGCTATTGGTCTTTAACTAGAACGATAATAAACCCTTACTTGTTCTTAACCATTTCCTCTCCTATGTTTCTTGCCTTATGCCATTTACACTTATTGAATGTTTCTCCTTGTTTATCTCTGTGTAAATGAATCCATGACATTCATTCGACACAAAATACCTACATTTTATCATTAATTAAGCCTTTAATGTGAGCACTATAAGAGAAATGATTGTGCCATATTTATGTGACAACCTTGTCTAAAACTTTGGAAAGAGTTCAATAAATGTTCTCACTTATTGATTGATTGTTTGTGTAATGTATACATTTGATGAACCATTCACTATTATAGCTAATTTTGTCAGCTCCTGCAGTTTACAGGCATGGAAATTAAAGGAAGATAGGATGGTGCCTCTACCTCGTGGATGATCACCCCTTGGATAAAATAATGCGATCTGCTCTTACTTGCACAAGCTATTTCAAGTATTCTTGAACTTTGATTTGGAATTTTAATTAGAGACGTTCATTAAACATCTCCATAAAGCTTTTAGCAGACTGGCTCTTACAAGGGCACACGGATAGCTATGTAAGTGGACTCTGTTTACTGTGCTGGACCTAACATGCATGCATGAGTTTTTACCAACTACGAATTTTTTAGCTTGAAGGGTCATTGGAGACACTGTGCATGTGTGTACGTGTGCGTGTGTGTGTATCTGTGTGTGTGCAGGCAAATTTGCTTATACAGATGCTTTTTTACAGGGAGAGAGGTACTGGAATATTTCTTTTTTTGTTCTAAACAAACCAACAGAGGCTGAATTTTCTTCTGCTTAAAGTTTCAGAAAAACTAGGACGCTTGAAACCTGATTCTGAGCAAATATTCACCTAGAGGGTTGGTCCCATCTTCCTAATCATGACCTGGGCCTGTCTTGAAATATTAGAGCTGGAGTCTAAGAGCTAATAGACAAATTGAAGCCTAGAGAAAAAGTTTCAGTGTTAGAAGCCAGTAAGAAAAAAGCAAATCAATCATTTATTTTCATATGATAATGATAATTTGTGTTAATTGGTAGGAAAAGATGCCAGTAATTATTACATGTTTAAGCTTTACATAAGCTTTACAGTGATTGCTGAATCCAAGGCATCCCCTGCCCCCAACGGGGGCGGGGGAGACAAATTCAATCCTATTACATTTTATGTATAAATGCTTTCATTCTGAGTTTCCACTGCTTATCTTATAATCACACATTTGCATCCAAATTCACAGTAACAGTGAAATAGTGCAAATAATCATTTTACAAAAATTAAAACTAAAGCCACATAAGGCTAACTGATTTAACTATGGAAATATTTCTAGATTTTAGTAGCATTAGGACTAGAATTCAAGTCTTGTAGTCCCCTTTTCTAGATTATTCCCAGTACATCATGAACTCGAAACTGAACTGTTATTACAAAGGGCATTTCTAACATCACTGCCTTCCCTTTGCGATTGGAGAATGGTGCTTTCGCTCAAGCATGATTGAAAAAGAACTGGACTAATGTTCAATAGAATCAACATAATGGCAAGAAATTATTCACTACGGTATCGTTTCCCCATGGATAAGAGCAGTGCCTAGCACAGGAGTTGATCCATGAACATTTGTCGAATAGATGAATAAATGGACCAGTGACCATGATGCCTACCACACTGTTGGAAAGACTTGCAAGCACCAGCCACGCTGCTGATGACCCTCCGGGGGGACAGATGACTGTGTTCATTTGCAGTGGAGAACATACCAGCTTCCGCTTACCTGCCAAGGGTACCTGCTTGCAATCAGTTTGTGTGCATTTGCAGGAACTTGTGAGTCTCCTATTGAAAATGAACAGGAGACTGATGAGTTCCCGGGAACACCCACAAATCTTCCTGCTCATTTCTACTGCTTTGCAATGGACAGTACACGGTGACTGAGACTTTACCACCATTCTCGGTGCCTCCACATTCTGAAGCTAAGTTTAAGTTCTAAACAAAAAAAATGACCTTGGAAATGTAAAGTCCTTCACCTTAGGCCAAGTCAATTTAACGGCTCCTCATGGATGCCAGTAGTTTTGCTCCATCAGCTCCTCAGGTATTGAATCTGGCCAAGGGAATGCATAGCTTCTAAACAAAGTCTTCATAAAGGTGTAATCAAGCATTATAAACTGAGCAGACAGTTAAAATATACCATCTGTGATACAATGACAAATTATTCAATGAGATAAATTCCAGTGTTCATATTGAAAAAAGAAATTTATGGACTTTGTAGGGAAAAAAAATTAGATGTTATACTAGTATTTCCCTAGCCATTTTTTCCTGGTTATATTTGATCAGGTTTTGTTAATTTCTATAAATGTTGAGATTGTTTTCTAGTATTTTTCTGAGAAGTATTTCCTCTGTTCATACTTATATGTAGCATCAATTTATGTGATTACCTTTTTACATTTTGGTATTGTTTGATGGACTATATTTGGCATCAATATTTATAGCACAAATGTGTTCTTAAATTTCTTTATTTTTTTAAGATTTATTTTATTGTTTGAGAGAAGGAATGTGAGAGGGAGAGAAGGAGGGAGGACCCAGAGCAGTCTCCATAGTTGTATGTCATTAGATTTCTGACAGTTTCATTTGACACAGGTGGATGTGGAGCTGCACAGGGTGGAACCTAAGCCGCCATCCTTGTGGTTACCAGTTTTGAACCACAGTTAAGCGTATGGGTTTGCATGGGCCAGGGCCGGGATTCAGTCCCCTGACCCATGGTTGCGAGACAAGTGCTCAACCTGTTGAGCTATCTCGGCACCCCCTCTTAAACTTTCTGAAACTGCCTTTTATGGAATCGCACAAAGTTGATCCTTTTCTTCATAGTCTATTCATGGTATCTTTTAAGAAGGGTGACAAACTCAAATGTTTTCAAGGGAAGTGTAAACATGAAATAGACAGTGGGTATGCTAAACTAGAGAGTAGTAGAGACTGTCCCTGTCATAGAACTTTTTAAAGACTTCCAAATTATGAAAGACAAATCATGTGGAGAGTTTAGATTTTGTTGACTATTCTGCGGTAATAAGTGGCAACCAGTCAGATTTGCTTCAGCTTCTAGGAGTTTGTTTTTGTAAAATTAAATGAACACAGGAGCAAGCTGTATTTTTTTTATTTTTTTTCCCTAAATGGGAAACAGATTAAGCTCAGACTACAAGCTCTTTCCTCCACTTGCACCTGTTTCCTTTCTAAAACAACTGGCTCCTTTAATTTTTTAGTCAGTTAAAATTCAATTTGGAGGTTCTATCTGTAGTATTTCTCCAATTGATTTCAATTATACTGACATAAATATGGACAAATATTTAATCAATAGAAAACACATTTGCAGACAGAAGTATCGTTAGTCATTGATCAGTAGACCTCTTTTTTACAGTTTCATGACCTGGGATTACAGTTCCCAGCCTTTCTGTTTTGTTTGTTTGTTTGTTTGTTTGTTTTTTCACATCTATACCCATTAGGTGATTATCCCTGTGAGATAACACTGCTGGATATGGTTTAGATGAAGTAATTTGGGGGCTATATGCTCTTCCTAGTAACTTAGCTATGATGTGCACTCTAAAAATCTTATATCAGAATGTACTAAGGTGGCATTAGTATCATCTTAAACATTTATTTTAAAGTAAATCATCCACTAGCATTTTTTTTTTTAATATTAGTAATAAATTATTGGCCTCTCCAACATAGTATCAGATATAGTCAGGAGACAGAAGTTGAGAACCACTTTTCTGAGACTTAGGAATATAGTTTATCCTAATGTCAAGAATTTTCCTAGACAAGTGACAAGTTATGACAGACTATTGCTTTAATCCAAGGACCTCATCTGACCCTTGCCCTTAATAACTAGAGAAAACAAATTTCACTCTCTTCTTCTAGACACAGATCAATAACTTGAAACTTATATGTCAGTTTACTTCAGCTCAGAAGACATCTATTGAGCATCTACTATCAGCTGCTTCGCCAGATTCTGGAATAGAAATTGACAAGCAGAGTCTCTGTAAAATTGTATAAATTATTATGATAACATTACGTGTACATGGATCTGCCTCACTCATACATTAGACTTGCTTTTTGTCCCTACCCTGAGCTGCGTTACCTTGATGCATTGTAACAATCCATTGGTGAATGAATCTTAAGTATCTGAAATACTGTAAATTCTCTTCAGTTTAAAAGTCTGCGTAACTTTCTGATCTTCAACCTTAATCTGAAGGAGCGCTGACATGTGTTTTTCTATTATTTCTCCTTCCTTCTCATTTAGTGTTCTATTTAAAAGTATTTTACTCAGTTTATTTGAAGTTACCCAAGGGGTAACTTGTGAATGTATCTTATAATGGCGTGTTATCTCAAAAACAAAGCATGTTGTTTTCTCTGTTATTATTATTATTTTTTGCTTAATACTGTTTAAATGTGAGTTCACCCTCTCCTTTCCTCCTCCTCATCGCCTCAACCCTTCAGCCTCAAGAGAGCTTTTCCTTAACTCAGATTGTTTTTATTGTAACTACCATTTAAATAATACTTTTAAAATCTAATTTAAATGTCCACTGATTGTAGGCATTACAGCCACCCCAAAAAGTAGATCACAATTTGCTAGTGATACAGAGTTCCCTGATTTTCCCTTACTTTTCGATTAAAACCCACTTTATTTGAGAAAACCACCATTAAGCAATAGTGTCAATTAAAAAATAATTTGAATGATTAAAAATAACTCTAAAAGGACAGTAATAACAAAAATAATTTTCCCTTAATTAAGAAATGATCTGTTTTTCCATAGAGGCTTTTTTAATTCACATTTCACCCTACAGTGTATAAAGGTTCCCTTTTCGTCATAATTCTTCAACACTTGTTATTATAATACTTGTTGATGATGGCTATTCTAACAGGTAGAGCTCATTGTGGTTTTGATTGGCATTTCCTTAATAGCTAGTAAAGTTGAGCATTTTTTCATATATCTATTGGCTGTTGTTTGTTTGTTTGTTTGATGGATTTTGAGATTATTATGCTAAGTCAAATGTCAGAAAAAGTCAAGAACCATATAACTTCACTCGTGTGAAATATAAAACTGAAAGCAACAAATAAACGTGACAAACAAACAAACCAAAACTCATGGACATGGTCCCTAATTTAGTGGTTACCTGAGGGTAAGTGGGGGGAGGGGGATGGGAGAAGAGGGAGGGAACAGCAAATACATGGTGATGGAAGGAGAACTGACTCTCAGTGGTGAACACACAATGCAACACATACATGATGTATTATAGAAATGTACATTTGAAACCTATATAATTTTACTAACCAATGTCACCCCAATAAATTCAATAAAAATTAAAAAAAGAAATCTGATGTGAAGGTATCAGAAGGCTTCAGCATCAGAGAGCTGTGTCTGTATTACGTTTCAGTTGCTGCTTAGACAGTAGGGTAGAGAGAAGAAACTTCCCTGAGAGTGCTGACTATTTGTAGAAAGTTTTACTACAACCAATCATGTCTGAGAAAACAATGACATTTATATGGACAGGGCAGGGGAAAAAAAAAAAAAAAAAGAACTCCTGGAACTCAGATTTTCTAATATGAACCACTCCTTATCTTGAAAGATGATTTTTAGCCTTATTAGAGTAAAGTTGGGATATTATGGAGAGAGAAAAAACAATGACCTTCTTCTATAAAAGCACCAAATAAGGCAGTACCTAACATATGCCTTAATATTGGAGGGAAAAAATAGCAATAAAAGACATTATGTGAGTAAATATGCTATATTCCCTGTCAAAAACCCAGTGGCACATACTATATTCTTGAAGTTAAGAATCAAATCAAGACTTAATTTGTCATTGTCCTCAAATCTAAAGAAGAAGCCCTATCCTGTCTTTTAAATTAAACTCCATTAACTCAAGCATTCCTGCATACAATGAATTAATTGTTCTTTCTAGGAGAACTATTACATTTTAGACCTGCCACAGAAAAACTTTTATTTTTTTATAGTACAGGTTTAGCTTAGATTCAATTCCTTTAGCCTCTGATCTTCATCCTAATTATAAATGTTAGCCAATCAAGTCTTTCAAATAATTCTAGAATTTTACCGTTTATATCAAAGCTTGATTCCCACAATGAATTTTCTCCTTCTTTCTACTCTATGCTTTATTTCTGTGTCTGGTTAAAGGAGTGCCAGTATGTTAAAAGCATCTGAATCTAGCAGAATAATCCACTTCTGTGTTTACTTGCAATTCAAATATAACTCCCTGATTTGGTTAGTTGATGAAAAATTTAGTAAATTTAAAGGAATTCCAGGCTGTCCTCTTGATTTTGGTAGGTACATAAAATAAATTTTTTTATTTTTCATTT
This sequence comes from Craseonycteris thonglongyai, assembly GCA_004027555.1. Lineage (NCBI taxonomy): Eukaryota > Metazoa > Chordata > Mammalia > Chiroptera > Craseonycteridae > Craseonycteris > Craseonycteris thonglongyai. The sequence goes on from PVKE010005983.1 coordinate 51,905, forward strand.
ACCCACCATAAGCAAATAAACAAACAAAAACACCAAAGCTAGTAGTCACTCTAATTTTTTTACTCCCCAATGAAGTTCCAAGATAAAAGAATGTGGGGAAGCCAGGATGGCTTAGTGGATTAAGGGCTCGCTTTGCAGCCCCAGGGACAGGATCAAATCCTGGCCCAGACCTGTGAGGACCCATATGCTGAACTGGGGAGTCCCCCCAGCTCGGTTCTGACCAGGAGAGACCATGGCCCAGTTCCTGCCCTGTGCAGCCCCGCGCCCACCTGTGGAATGAAACTGTGTGGAAGAACCAGTGATGTGCAACTATGGAGACTGTTCTGGGCCCTCTCCGTTTTCTGTCTCTGTATCTCTCTCTCTCTCTCTCTCTCTCTCTCTCAAAAACAGTAAAAAATAAATCTTTAATATAAAAGAATGTGCTAAACTGATTGAATGGTTCTTGTAGGATTCCACCTTGTGAAATAGAATCAAGTTTACGCAGAACTGGAAATTCTTTGAAGTGATCAGTTGTTTGTACTGACTAAAACTAATGATTTCAGCGGCTCCCAAATTCCTAACCTACATATATTCCTATTCAAATTTATGCTTCCTGGATACCTAAGGGTGCCCATTCTAACTCATCAGAAGGTGAACAACCTTAATGCAACTAGAATGTTCCATTTTAATATATGTTGTGATTAGTTCTGTAGCACCCCAATTCTTATTAACAGTCAATACCACTTCGAATATTTTCATAGGTGGATTTTTATATTTGATTGCTAGCAGTAACATCTAGCTGTATAAGTAAATAGTGTCATGTGGGCATAAATAGTAATATGTATACGGTTTTTCCCCTTTTTCCTTGGAAAATGCATTCTCTGATGTCTGAACCACTGCCTTATGTATGTCTGAATATCTACACACAGATAACATAATCTGGAAGTTGTTCACAGATAGACAAATGTAGATAATTGAATATCTGTTTTGGTCCTTTGAGGTACTCTAAATATTTGCCCTTTTTAGATAACTATTTTTAACATTTTATAAGTCCTAACAGAAATCATATACTTTTCTATAATAAAGCTCCATATGTTAACAAAACCCCTACTTACATCTACTCATTCTAATAGTGATTATTTTATGCCAGTCAAAAAGAGTGTTTGTTGGTCAAATTGTAGAACAGCTGTGATGTTGTTGGATAATCAGACACAATTGTCAAGGGTACATAATAGGTTGGCATACTGCTTGAATTGTATATGCTGGGCACAATCCATCTTTGAAAAAAAAAGCAGACTGAGAGTTTGTAGAGGGAAAATATTTTCAAAACAAAAATCGTAAGGAAAAATGATAACAAAATAATCATTGATTTTCTTTGTACTACTTTGTTCAACTAATTTTCATTAAGTATCCACCTTAGGTAAGCATTGGCTGTGCTGTTTACTAAAAACATGCAATTGAAATCAATTGACATGATGTTTGTCTTCATTGAATTTACATTTTATTGTTAATATTTGCAAATATGTTAATTTAATAAATATACAACAAACCATGTAAAGTAACAAGATATATTACCAAAATTTAAGATAAAGGAAAATATCAGAACCTATAGGAGCACAGAAGAGAGAAAGGCTTCCCCCAAGTTGGTATGTTTTCTCTGAGATCTAATGATTAAGTAAGAAATAACTGAATGAATGAGGTAGAAGGATGGAAAGAAGGTTCTAGGCATAAGGAGCGGTATATACAAATGCCCCAAAGATACTTCCAGCAATTAGAAAAGACTGATGTGAATGAGAGGATAGCAGCTAGTGGGAAAAGAAGCTTAGGCTAAGTTTGACAGGTAGTTAATGGCTTCAGATAATCTAGTCTTTTGGGCTATATTAAGGGTTTCGGTCTTCTTTCTAGAGCTGGGGAATGGTACTGATGTATTTGAAGATAAATAGAAGACAATGGACATATTATCACTTTTTAAAAAGTGATATATCACAGTTCAGAGGAAGCTATGTGTGGACATGAGGTGGGCAATTACAACACTGTTACAGTTAGAAGAGGGTCATGACAATGGAGATGCAAAAAAATATATATGGATTCACTGGAGAAAAGTTTTACAAATCAAAATGAGTGGACTTGATAATGATGAATATCATTGGTAAAGGAGAGAGAGGATGACATGTCAGGGGAATTACCAGTATTCAGGGGTGAGCTAATGAATACAATATGCGTTGGTGTGTTTCATGAGATGCAGGACAATGAAACAAGCCCAGGACTGGAGAGAAAAATCGTGTTAGGTGGTTATGATGAAAAGATTTTGGACCCTTCTTTTCTTTTATTTATTTATTTATTTATTGTTAAATTTATTGGGGTCACATTGGTTGGTAGCAATTACATAGTTTCCAGGTGTACTACTCTACATTATATCATCTATGTATTGTACTCTGTGATCACCACCCAGAGTCAGTTCTCTCTCCATCACTATATATCTGGTGCCCACTCTCAACTCCCCTCCACATGCCCCCACTCTCCCACCCACCTCCCCGCTTACCCTCAGGTAACCAGCAAACTATTGACTGTGTCCATGAGTTTTTGTTTCTTTCTTACTTCCAGTTTTATAATCCACATATAAATGAGGTCATATGTTTCTTGATTCTTTCAGTCTGATTTATTTTGGTTAATAAGGTGGTTTCAGGGTCCACCCATGTTGTCACAAATGGCTGTACTTCATCTTTTCTTATCGCTTAGTAGTATTCCATTGTGTAAATGTACCACAAATTCTTTATCCAGTCATCTATCAGAGGACCCTTTGGTTTGGAAGAGCAAAAACTAATATATTTTCCAGAAGTTCTCCAGTGTGCAGCTAGTGACTATCTGTTCACCTGGTTCTACAGTTTTTTAACACCTAAGCTGAGAGAATGTTAACATTGAAGTATTATTGGAGTTTCAAATGAATTACCTTTTTAATGTGTATAATGTAAAAGGAACTACACCAGACACTTTATATCATTGTCTCCAGACTTCTCAATAATCCTCTTATAAGTATGATCCCTTCTTGGCAGATGAGCAAATGGCAAAGCTGGGGTTCAAGCTCAGGACACTGACCCCCCATAGTATATTTCAAACATATTATGCCACATCTCTTTCCATGTTGTGGACATGCTATTAGACAAATATGCTTTGGAGTGACATCAGTGAATTTAGAATATTAGTATTTTTTTCTGCCCTTTGGAAGCTTTTTTTTTTTAAGAACACACAAGATTATATTTAATTTGTTATTGGGAAAAGTTAAAAGCCACAGGCATTTTGGGAATGGAATGTACTGTGCCTAAAGAAAGTTACAGGTTTTTAATACTATTGTTATTATCATGATCATCCATGTAAAAATTATTAATACATTGGTACCTTGTTTTAGATGTTTAGTGCTATACAGGTAGGTTAATCTAAAGTAAAGTTGCTAATGTAATGGAAATATAATAGTTAACATGGGAAAAAGGTTTTCAGTAATGTTAGCATTGTACACTTAAAATGCTGTCAAATTTGTAAATATAAATATATCATTATAACAAGTATCGAATAAATGTGTATTTCTGAAAACTGAAAAGTACTTTTCTGGGAATGTATTGGTGTCTTTCTGTGGATCACTAAGAAGTTTAACATGGAACATTCTTTGAAGAGCAGAATCTAATTTCATTTGAAGTTATTTGCATAACCTCTAGTGCTTAACCAGTAAAGTCATTGGATTTTATAGCTGGCAGGAATCTTAGAGATAATTAAGTTCAGTGGCTTTGTTCTATTTAGATAAATAAGTATTGGGGAGATTAGGAAACTATAGATCAAAGAAGTTAAGCGTTAGGAACAGTTAGGCCTCCTGATTCTCAAGCTCGCTCTCCCTGCTACCCAGTCTGTTTTTCATTTTCTGTTCAATTGCCGTAGCAGCAAGTTCAGAACAGCTTAATTCTGTATGATAGGCCTAACTTTCAGAGCTCTCTTAAAGAACAAATGACATAATTTATATTCGAACATCTTGAAAATTATGAATCACTAGGCAGCTAGTATTTTTGAGTGAGAAAAGGGGCAGTGCTACTCACCACTACCATATTAGTCTATAGACTCATCAGCGTTATGTTAATATGATTACAAAAAAGAGGAAAAGGAGTGCATGTACTTGGCAAATCTTATACACACACACACACACACATATATATATATATATATTTTTTTTTAATATGGAGAATGAATGTTAGGGAGTACTGTGATTAGGTTAGTGGGTTCATTAATAATCCTGTTCAGTAAAATTTGTTGCACATTTTTTTTCAAGAATACATGAAATGAAATGAAAAACATAACTATATAAAGCATCAGGAAGAGAATACATGAATATTAATCAGAAAGACCAGTGGTATTTAAAAATATAGATGTTCACATAAGAGAATCTTAAAATTTAGGTGTCAACAG